>JABFQI010000460.1:0-11289 GCA_022816925.1 Trichacis sp. ZL-2020 | reverse complement strand
GAACGGGGGGGTGCATGGAAAATGACGTGATCTATGACAGAGAGGTGAAGAGAATAGGTGAATTAAACAGTAGTATAAAATAAAAATATGAGTTCGGATTGGAAGTATATATTGTAACGTATAATTTAAAGTATGAAGGTCATAAGACACTGTAAATGATTATACTCACGCCATGTTTTTTTTTTAATTTTTGAAAATAATTTTCGAATAGTTGAATGATTATATTAAAAAATCATGTATTCATTATATTCTTGTTTATTGTATTATTTTCTCTCTCAATTTTTTATTACTTTTTTAAACAAGCAATTGAAATTTTTTAAGTTCGTTTTTATTAAAGCATTGAAGAGATAAGTAATCGAGTTTAATTTCTGAACACTCAATCTTCAATTTATAATCTGATTTGTAGAAATTCACGAACATAAAATGAAAATTAAATTTTAAAATTATTATCTGTTTCCGAAGTTTGATACAATCGTGGAATGAAAGTAAATGAACAATGCCTGCAGTTTACTAGACCGAAATTGGTTGTAAAAATTGGGGTAATTGAAGGCGAGTTCTTTATCGATTTTATTCTTTCATTAAATGAAACGGTTTTGGAATTTCAATGTGATATTTTTATTATATTTCATTTATTGTATTGTCAGTGCTTATTTTCTATGTGTGCATTGTTCCATAAAGAAAAAATAATAAAAAAGAATAATTTCCAGTTGGTCATCTTTCAATTAATCCAAGTTCGTAAAATTTATATATATAATCAAAAATATAGTATACAATATATGATATTATATATACATTTTATATATAACATTATATTATTCATATTAGGGGCCGTTCACATATTACGTAACGCTATTAAAAAGAGACACAAATAATATTCGTCGGAAGTAGGAAAGAGACAAAAGTATAGTAACGCGTTACGTAATATTTGAACGACCCCTAAGGTTCAATATTGCAAATAAGTGTGATATGAAATAAGCCTTACGTCAAAGTGGAGTTAAGTTGTTATTCCGGGAAACCACGGAATTATAAATTAATGTCATTATTATTACGGAATTTCGTAAAAAAAAAACAGAATTTCATCATAAAACAGAAATCCACGTATAATAATAAAAATAGAATTTTATATATTTATAAATATAGCAATTTATTTATTATTTATACTTATTTTTATACTGATTAACTTTACTGTCATTCTGGAGTCATGTTTTTCTTCATTCAACAATTGTATTTTTAATGTTTAAATGATTTAATTTTAGAAAATTGACGAAAATCGATTTTTAGAGAATCGATTAATTTCAGTGTTGATTTTCAGTGGATCGATATTTTTAAAAAAAATTGATTTAAATCGACAGATCCTTTCCGAATACAGCAATTAGTCTCATTTGAGACCACTTTGCTCCCTGTGTATATAGTTGCGACAGAGGGAGCCACAGTCGCCCAATCACCTAGTCCCTGCGTGGTGACAGAGCCCTGGTGAAGGGCGTGGCAGCGGCCCCTCCACGCGATTTGTGTATGGGTGAGTGTAGCCGAGCCTTTTGCGCAGACGCAAGTTGTGTGAGTGTATGTGTGTGTGTGTGAGTTGTTTGCATGTATCTTCCTTGTGCTCGGGGGGCTTTGCGTGTGTCGCGCCCCAGCGACGTTAAACATCATACGGCTAGTTGATCGAGGCCAGCCACCCAAACTAGTCCATCAAATCCTAGCCGCGTCGGGCTTATCAACCGAGTCCCACTCTGTCGCCAACATGACGTGACGCAGAGCGTGCCTCGAATTTTTGCCCTGTGCTCCTTTGTGTATTGACGCGCCGTAACTCAGATCACGGTCACCCATCCAAGTAAGAAGCATGCACATACTTGCTTTGGCTGGGTGATCGCCCGGTCTAAGGACAAGCGCGCCGATCCACAAAGGCGCCGTATGTTATTGGATAAATAATTTTCACAAAAAATAGTATTAATAACGAATCTTCATATAAAAAATCGTTTTCCGAACCGATTACTGATCGCCCACTGTGAAATAAGACCCACTTAACGCGTATTCATCGATCGACAATTGACAGCTGTGAACAAACTTGAAGTTGGTTGCGCATGAAATCAGTGCAGCCAACGTTCATATAAATACCAACTTAAGCTAAAAATTGATCGAGCGATTTTTCCATAGTTATAAGTCGAATAATTGACTTACTGATCAGCTTTTATTCACTTTAGTCACTTCATGATTAGTTTAGCAACGGCATGATTGTACAACCCACTGTGTTTCCCCGAGTTGCGCAGAAACACAAATTTCGCAAACGTGAACGTCGACAATCGAAATATTGGTAATTTCACTGTCCCTCAACAGGGCTCGGAAATCGCGATTCTGGCGTGGGTATTAGACAAAAATGTTTATGAATCACTATACAGTTACAATAATTGCAATTACACTCTCTTAATCTGAAACAGTGAAAATCGAGCTTCAGTATTCAATGCATAAAATACCACAGATTTTTTAGTGAATTCCACTTTTTTTCCAGTGAATTCAACTAAAAATAATTGATATTCACTGATTATCCAGTGAATATCACTTGTTGAATAAGTAATTTCAACTTATATTTTAGTGGAATTTCACTGATTCCTAGTGACTGGATCCTCAATTTACACTCAATGCATACTCACTGAAAATCAGTGGAATTTTACTATTTCAGATTAAGAGAGCAGTAAGCTTGACTAAAAAATGAAGTCAAAGCAACTGAAATTGCACTAACTTTACAACCGCAGTCGCAATAACTGCGTTTAATTTGTCTTGGTGTAATTAACATTTGGAATCTAATAATCAAAGTATGGCATAATTAAAGGACGATCCCAATTACCGTGCTGATTGGTCGACTCTGAATGTTGATAACTCCTGGAATTTGTAGTTTTGAAAAAATAGCTGAGGAATTTCGGTTTTGGATTGTCAAAAGGAATCTACTGTTTCCGGTTGTTCCATCTCGTTTGGAATACCCTCCTCTCGAATGAAAGATTCGGTTGAATCAACAAAAAACAATGTTTGTCAATTTAATACAATTTTCGTTCGTTGAACACAATGCTTTGTCAACTAAACGTAACTTTTCTCTAAGCGTTTATACCACATTTGGCTAGGTTTTCATTATTTCTAAAAATTTGTCAAGTTGAAGAAGAACGTTAAAAACTAGAAGTTGATGATGAAAATTGCTTTCCAAATTGCAAATCAACTTATTAAAATAGTTACGGTAAAACAAATGCGTATTATACTGGCCGTGCCCCAAGAAAATCTTAAAATCTTTAGAAAATCAATGATTTGAAAAATGTTCACATCTATTCGCTAAAAAATATTTGAATAAATAAAGAAAATCGAGTTCATTAATTTCCACATGTATGAAAAGAGAAAAATAACCTATAAGGTAAACGCCCCAAGCCATGATACCCTTTTTTTAATAATGCAGTTGTAAACAATACATATATGTACTAAAAAGTTATACAAAAAATATTGTAAGATATTTTGTCAAATTTTCTAGCACGTATATATCTGTGGTTTCCCGGAAGAACAATTTAATTGCACTTTGACGTAAGGCTCATTTTATATCACACTTATTTTCAATATTGAGCTCTACGTCAAAGTGGATTTAAGTTGTTCTTCTGGGAAACGGCAGATATATTATTTACAATTGCATTATCGAAAAAAAAACCGTGATACGCACAAACAGGTTACCACGCACTAACTGGGGCGTTTACCTTACTATGATGAAACATTGTTGAATGCACGACATCGAATCTTTGTTAATGAAAAAAAAGAAAAAAAAATTTTGACTAACTTTGGTCTAAGATCGCAGGGGCGATACGTCCTCGCGAAGGAGCTTGGAAAAAATCTCGTTGACTGATTGTGCGTTTGTGCGTAGGAGGGAATGATTCAGCAAGTGCCCTGCAAGGTTTTCGTGGGACGCTGTACGGAAGACCTTACCGCCGACGACCTGCGCGACTATTTCTCCAAATTCGGCGAGGTCACGGACGTGTTCATCCCGAAACCCTTCCGCGCGTTTTCTTTCGTAACCTTCCTAGATCCCGAGGTAGCGCAGTCGCTCTGCGGCGAGGACCACATCATCAAGGGCGTATCCGTCCACGTGTCCAACGCCGCGCCTAAGTCCGAGGGCAACAACCGCAACTTCAACAACCAGATGAACACGAACATGCGGGGAGGCCGAGGAGGGATGCCTGGGCCGATCGACAACAACATGCAGGGCAATTACCAGGGCAACCGTTACATGGGTCACTCGGGCAACAACATGGTGCCAAACGGTTGGAACAACTCCGGGAATCGGGGCAACATCGACATGCCGAACCTCCAAGCGCTAGGGATCACGGGCCAGAACAGCGGGGGCGGCGGGGGCGGGGGTATGTCCAACCCCCTCGCGATGGGGGGCCTCAACCTTTCGGCCTTGCCGATGAATCCGGCCCTCGTCGCGGCGGCCCTCAATCAGGCCTCCTGGGGCCTTATCGGCAACCTCCAAAACCAGGGCAACGATCAAGGCTACTCAAACCAGCCGGGACCGCCCGGGCAACCTCCATCCGGCAACAACAGTATTGGTAACAGCGGGAACTCGGGTTTCCTCAGCTGGATGAACCAAGCTGGCGGTGGCGACGGAAACGCTGGGAATCCCGGCACCGGGGGACCTGGGCCCAACAATCCCAATCCTGGCTCGCAAGGCGCTTGGCAGAATCACCCGGGGCAACGCGACGCAAAGTCGAATACATTTCTCAAGTACGAGTAAATTCAGACGGGACTCTGAGTCTACTCGTAAAAGACGGGCCCGCTCCCTTAGTCCCGAAAGTTTCGCCACCGAGAGCTGCCGAGGCCACGAGGCCAGGAACAAGAAGATCATCGGCAGAACCCTCAAGACTCTTGTCGACGGGAAAGCTGACTCCTGATGAGGTCGGATTCTGTCTTTCGCTCGTTCTTTTTCTTTGTCAGAGATGAAGAGATTGCTAACTGAATGCACAAAGTCGCCCTCTGTCGGGATTTCTATCAAAACTCGTGGCCACGTATATGCAAAGTTTGTACCCTCGATCGAGGAATCGCGTCAAATTGGTTTTTAATTGATTCGTTTTGGAGATTGGTGAGTGGTAATAGGATGAATCGATGAAAAGAATCAATTTAAATTTGAGAGTTTAAAAATTTACTTGATATTGACGAAAAGAGAATTTGTCATTAACCAATCGTAATGGCGAAACTAATGAAATAATATTGCTGATTATTTTTTGATAAATTTTCTCTTCGATTTGTAGCTTCGTTTGATACATTTTCCTCGTTTCCGCTGCCCGCAGCTATTTTATCAGCGATAATAATTTTTATTCGAAATTAGGTTAATTCGGCGTGTTAGCATTCTTTTCCAATCTCTGCTTTTGTCTTTTTTGTGTAGAAATTTTCCCGTTTCCAAGGAGCGACGGTACTTTTTGGGAATGGGGAATAGTTTCACGTTTATTTTACAAGAACGGGCGAGTTTCTTGGTCTCTGCAACTCAGGTGCGTCGAGGCGGTTCTTAATCCGGTTGTTTTTTTTTTTTTTCGTATCGTGCGCTTCTTTAAATACCAAATGGACGTTGAACTTTTGGCTGGCACTGGTACTATTTGGGACGTTTTTTTCGTCAGCGAAAATGAAATTGTATGGTCCATTATTGGTTTTGAATGTAACGCGGACAAACGACGAAAATAACGACTGAATAAACGTCCATTGCGAAACGATAATAATTGTCGCGTGTACAACGTGCAGCATATGTATGAGATTTTTAATGTTACTACAGTGTGTATAACTTGGATTTATTCAAAGTTTATTGGGGTGTGTTTGGTATATTTAAATGAGCTATTCACGGATTAAAACGAGTTACGTATGCATCTTAGCTAACCTCCATACACGGCGATGATAGTTATTTATTATCAAACTATATAGATTCACTATATATAATTATAGAGAGAGAGAGAGAGAAAGTAAGGATGATGTTTCGCTAAGGGTTCGATGACTGATTGGGTGTGGAACGAATGTTGTTGAGCAGGATTGTCATGTGAGACGAAAGAGCGAAAGGAAGAGCGGTTTTATGAGAAACGGAATTACTGCACTTTGCAATTAAGATTCTAGTTGAGTAGGGCTTTACCGCTCGGTTCAATAGCCGGGGCGAAATGTTGTATCGTTAACAAAAACACTCTTATACGTAATGCACAACTATTCTCGTTGCACTTACGTCGGAAGCAATCCAAGTAGCCTCGGTTTTTTCAAACAGCTGTTTTTTACATAACGTCAATTTTTCAATTTTCTTATACAGCAACTTTGAAAGAAAAAAAAACAAACAAATGAACATAGGGAGTTACGAATTTTGTACGAGTAATGCGTCAAGAAAAATGTTTGTGTGCATACTTGTTTCGCGCGCCGTTCCATGTGTAAAGTCTCTAGTGTGTTTAAACTTTGAGCTTGATTGTACGTTTTAGCGAAAAGCCGAAGAATAATTGCCAATAAAATTGTGCATAATCCGACACGTGTCAATGAATGGAAATTGCTTAGTAGCGAATATTGTGTGTAGATAGGCCGTTGCTGAATTTCGAAAAACCGCGGTGTGTAAAACCCTTGACTTCTCGTGTAGATACTTGTATACTTTCCGCGTATTTCTGTTCTCTTTCATGTGGGAAAAGAAAGAAAATGACGCGCGGTGATCATTGATATGCGTGTGGTAACGAGTCTGAACGGTTCCAACTCGTGGCCAAGCAGTGGTAATCGCGAGGAAAAGTGCGTGATGTTTTTTTTTTTTTTTTTTTTTAATGGTTTCGGTGGCAAAGTCCATAACTTTTATTTATTTTAATAAAATGACTGAAAAAAAACCTGACACGGATTTTTGTTTTCTGAGTTTTTAAAAAGGCGAATGAGGATTGTTTGTTTTTATTTGTTGTCGCCCTTTTTTAATCAATAAGTCGTTCCAATTAAAAATAGCACATTATATATTTTTACGATATCCAATCAAAATCTATTTTGATCAATATTTGGATGTATTGTTCATTTTTTTCGACAGTTGAACAGCATCGGACAAGGGTTTTTTTTCGAATTTTGAAGACTGTTTCGAAGAACGACAATAAATGAATTTTATGTGAAAAATTTCAATTGGAACATCTTATTTAGTTAAAACTAAGGTTAACGTCCTGATTAGTGCGCACTTGAGGTCTTGAATGTGATTGTTGCACAAAAAAGTATTTAATTCATTGTTCGAAACAGCAAAGACTTATTTCAAAACAAAGCTCAATCATTTCATTTGATAAAAACTCGCTTTTCCCGAATGCACTTCATGTTTGCTAAGTAATAATAATATTATTTGGTAGCCTTGTTAAATGCACTCATTATCGTACCTGAAATCCGTTTTAATCTATATTAGGAAATAGTGTTTGTCCTGTCTGAAAAAAATGCTAATTCTGTTCGACATCATAGAAATCTGTCGAGACGTGACTAATTCTGTGTTTTCCCGGAAGAACAACTTAACTCCACTTTGACGTAAGGCTCATTTGGTATCACACTTATTTGCAATATTGAGCCTTACGTCAAAATGGAGTTAAGTTGTTCTTCCGGGAAACCACAGAATTTCTCGATCGGAACACAGATGGCGACGCGCTAGATTTCCTTTTCTAATGTTTGAATTGAATTTTTCCTGCCGGCATACGTCAAATGATGCGCTACTAAATAACAATCGTCATAAAAATACTAATTATCACAAATATTTTCAACTTTAGTGTTATTTCCAATAAATTTAAGTAACACCTCGCTATTCGGGACATGCATGCTAATCAGGACGTTTACCTTCCCATGCAAAAATTTATTTAAAAACATTTTATAAATTAGTAAATTATTGTAACGAATCCCGTACTATTTTAGACTGGAACGCCCGGTATATTGTACGACTTTGTCCCGAATTTCGTCTTCTTCTTTGGTACGAAAGAAGCAAAAAGAGACTGAATTCAATATAACACTCGTGTTTCGTGTGGATGAGGGTCGGGTGAATTTGTTAATGGTCGTCTCATAACTACAGACGCGCTTCTAGAATCGTGTACAAAATGTCAAATTATCGGACAGTCGAAGCATTGTGAAAAAAAAGGACCGCGCAGCGCTTGTGTTTTTACTCGCCGAGAAAATGAAGATGTAAACACTCGTGGTCCCTGAAATGTGATCGAGTGAATCAAAGAACGACGACGCTTCGAGTCCTGTGGATGTGAAAGATCGGTTACTTGATACGTGCGCCTGAATTTTCATAATGCGTGTTTATACAATTCAATGAAAAAGGGCTTTGCGGCGTGTAAAAAAAGAAACTGATTCAAAAAGCTCGTATCTGTGCGTCGTCTGTGCATAATAGAATGGCCGGTAAATAACGGCTGTAGTTTAAGACAACTTTTAACAAACTTGGGGTAACAGAGCTGGTTTGCAAACGACTGGTACTGCTCGGCTTTTTCCAAATCGTTCGGTTGACATTTCGAAATGATCATTGCTTGACAAGAATCGAACAGTTTTTTTATACGACGTATTTATTTTTCGGAACTGCAATTTTTCAATCATTCTCTTTCATTTTTTCATATTTTTCGCAAAGCGCTCTGTGCGAGTGAATGAGTGGCGCCACCTTCCGAAGAAAAAAGTAAACATCGCCCACTAAGAACGAAGAATCTCATTCAAAAAATAGTAACCTCTTCATTTTTAACAAAAACTTTACTTTTTTACAAAATAGAAATAATTTTTCACTTGATTCTGCACAAATTATCTTTTTATCGATTGCAATGTTTGTTTCTGGCAAAAAGTCACAAATCGGAGACTCGTTCAATTTTTAACCAACGCGAGCGCTGGCTCCGCCCGCTTGCACAGAGCGAATTCCGGTGATTCACAAAAAGCGTCACAGTGTAAAGATACAGAAACGAACGTTATTTGAAATGTTGATGTATTGTCTAATGAAGTAATAAACATGTTTACACAAAACAGTACACACTTTTAATTTATCCATTCGTCGTTTTTTTTTTTCTTGAAACGCGAGAACGATTTTTTTGCACTGGAGGAAAAGGGTTTGTCGAGCGTCTTACTACATATGTAACTGTTTTTTAATAACTTTGGTAAAGGAAAAATACAGTAATGTCGTTTGAATGTATCGTATAACGTATCTTTAAAAAAGTATAAAATTTTAACGTAAGCGAAATTGCGAGATGTCGTGTCTTGGAAAAATCTTGCTGAGATATATCGAGATACAATGGGTCTCGGCAATTTCTTCAAAGCGTAATTTAATGAAATAACACTAAATAGTAATAAAGAAACGTAAAAAAGAAAAGAAGAAAGAAAAAAATTATTGCTCAAGAAATGCCTTGAACACAAACAGACGACGAAGAGAAACGATTTGGAAATGACCGCGAGGAACTTGTGTAAATAATCCTAGTGATGTTTAATGTTAAAGTGTGAGGTTATTAGCGCGGGGTAAAATCATGGGATGTTTGAATCAACAGACGAACAAGTTGCGTGATGTATGATGTTGTATAATTAAGAACTATGAGCCACGAAGACTGGTCATGAGAATCTTGCAGTGAAAGTAAAGAACGCAATAACGAAAGTTTACCGCTGGAAAAATGGTCGGGAACGCGCATTTTTTACCGGCATTCGTCCATCATCTTTCCAGATGTAGCGTTTCACGTCATTTTTTTACATTTTAAAGGGAGACGTTTGAACACGAAATTGAATTATGTTGACGACGAATTATTGTGTGCAAGATATAGTGTTATGTACAAATTCTTTCACAATCGATTGAATGGGAAGAGAAAGTCGAGCATTTTTTTCGAAACTTTTGCAAGCAACGTGATATAAACGTTTCGCGATCCCATGTTGAAAAACTGGTGTGTTGTTTTACTAACTGAAAGCATGTAATCTAATGATGCTAAATGCCAAAATGGAACCTGTTGCTTATGACTGCACGAGGGCAATCTTTTACGTTGAACGAAGTAAAATGTATCAGAATTTGGAAACAGTATTGGTTTGGATGAATGCAGACTAGACATAAAAACGAAACTTTTTCATGTTTGATCCGCTTTCGTCGAAGTCGATTCGCAAGAAAAAGAGAAAATATGAAGGTCCGCGGCGTTTTGGCGCGAAAATATATTCCGTGCGAATTGTTGTTTATTATTGTTGAGGATATTCGAGTTTGAACAAAGATAATTTTATATATTTTTTATCGCAAACTGTAAGAGTGAGGATTGAGATTTTTCCAAAATATTTGCGCCAAAACGAGTGCGGCGAATTGATTTCTTATCCCCCTGCGAGTGATTTTCGTGTTTTTCTAACAAATCTCGTCGTTAAGTAATTGTTTCGATTTAACTGCGGCAATCTGAGATACATTGAAACGAGAAAAGGTACAAATATGAGTTCAATCGTGGAAGTTTGGATGGAAAGTCGTGGGAATGCAAAAAGAAATAACGATGAAAAAGAAGAAAAAAAGAAGTTTATTGTGATACGTGTCCAGGGTCAAGTAGATTGGCCGTTCGAAAACTTGGACAATGTTTCCCGTACTGAATAGTATGTTTGTCGTTCGCATTGTGCCATTTCTGGGTAACGAGGATTCGTACTGACGCTGGATACGTCGTCGTCACTGGATAAAGAGCATCAAGCATTTCGATAATTATAAATAAATGTGGAATGCAAGTATATGCAGTGTTTGTTTCTCATTCTCTTCTATCCATGCAGAGCGTCTATGTGTTGATGTTTTCTTTCATTTTTATTGTAACTTTTAAAAAAATTTTCTTTTATTGTTTCTTTTTAAACAAAATCGTTACAAAGCAATTTTTCCAAGAAAAGTCATTTTTTTCTTTTATTTCTTTATTATGAGTGCATTAAAAAAAGTACGAGTTGAGAAAGAGTTTGTTTTGATGAAACTTTCCGAGTGGTATGATGAGGAGAAGAAAACATGGATTTGAGACCTGGGCATGCGAGGACTGTGACTTTGGATGAAGACTGTGGAATATTGATGGACGATTCGTTTCTGTGAAGATATTTCTAGGTGAGCCCGAATTTTGAGCAATGAATGCGAAAATCTGGTGTTTTCCTTGAATCGCGATACTAATGTTCAATTTCAAAAATTTCCCCCGTGTGAATGAAGCTGTTCCCACCGATTTACTTGACCTGTCTTTTTCTCATATCGGCGATTTTTACATATAAATATTGAGTGCCTTTACCTCCCATTCGTCTAAAAATTTTTCTTCATTGATGCATTAGTAGATTGTGTAACGCGGCAGCAAACCATATCTTTTACGG
>JABFQI010000459.1:0-11288 GCA_022816925.1 Trichacis sp. ZL-2020 | reverse complement strand
ACCAGCCCCGGAAAAGACGAACATTAAATTATATATTACTAATCAAATTAGAACCTTCGTTTTTTCATATCCCCGTGGCATAGTTGAATCTATTTTTATTTAGGTCTCTTCATAGAAATAGTCCACACCCTACTGAAAAAAATCCGTATTAGATCTAATATAAGATCTAATATTAGATCTAATATTAGATCTAATATACGAATTTGGCAGAAAATCTAATATGAGATCTAATATAAGATCTAACATTAGATCTTTATAAGATCCGATATTAGATCTAATATAAATATTAAAAAATTTTATTATAGAAATATTATCATTAAAAAATATTCCAAAAATTTGAAAAATATGAAATCTATCAAGAATTGAAAGAAAACGTACCTGCGTCACTGTATCAGGTATAATGGCTATTATTGCGACAGGGAAGTAGTTTCAGTGCAGAGCCTACGATAAGGACGCCGAAATTCTTAAATTCATAATGAAAATTCTGTATGCAATGAAGTAAACTTCTTTGAAAGTTCATGAAACTTGTATTTTCTGCAATACGGGCTTGTTGAAGGTGAAAGGTAACGGTACCAGTCATTGCACGGGTACAATTCGTTGCACATCCAACGTGAGTTAGAAAGATAGACAATGTATTACAAATGGGCGTGCAATGACTGGGACCAAATATAATCCTTGCAACGACTGGTACATTTACCTTATGTAGCAACACAATGGTATTGAGAATTTTAAGATAACATAAAATATTCGAAAATAACACAGATTATTGTCCTACTAGCGAAAATCTATTTTTAAGAGGTCAAATGAGCAAGTATTTAATTTCCTCAAAACATAATGCTTTATTGTTCTTTGCGCATCACATCAACATGTGTCAATACAATATTTATTCACTGACAAAAACAAACTATACAGTTTTCAATAACAATACGAAAAAGTACGTACAAGTCATGTCTGTCGTCGTCGAATTCAGCATTGTTTATTATTTCTTATTACAGTTAGTATTTTCTAAACTACTCTAGTTAACAAGCCATTTTCAACATGAGTCACTGCATTATCATCGTATTACATAAATTTCCGACGAGCCTAACAACATGAGATTGATTGGAATGTACAATTAGGACATATTTCCCATATTCGAAGAAACATTATTTACAATACTTAATGAATATAATTCCATCGGACTTACTAAAAAAATCCGACATACAACACAGGTGCCGAAACATCTCTTTTATACCAAAATTTCCGGATTGCTGATGCAACATAATTTTATACCTGAGTATACGGAAGAGAGTTGCGGAGCTCAGTTACCATCACATTCATTATCAACGTTTATTACTATAAAAAACGCCATTTGCTATTCTATTAATGAAAAATATATTAATTATCAAACAATATAATTCAATTTTTTCTCCCGGAAAACTAATCATAGTAAACTCAGCTTATACTTTGCCAGCACATTACTGGAGGATACTTCGAATTCCTTTCAAAAAAATTTATATACATTCATTTATTTACAAATAACACCCGTGTTACCTTTGAGGAATTTCTAATTGTTTTCAACTATAGAAATTACCCGAAAATACTTTTCAATTTCAGCTGACTATTAATCCATTACATATTACTTTATCGAAAACGCATATTGAAATTGAAGCTGTTGAACGTTGATGATTCTGTCAAAATATTCATCGATCGGAGAAATGTATTAGCAAGCAATAAGTTGCAATAACGGAGTTAAAACGAAAGTTTACATAGCGTCTTCAATTGTCCATCGTTATTGTAAAGGCAAATTGTTTAGTAATGAAAAATGTTAGGGGTGCTACAAATGAATTTTCTTAATTTCAATTCCATACAGATACATGGTGCAATAATACTTTCAGTTCCAATAACTTCTCCCTGTACGGATACGCGGTAAACTTTTTTAACATAACTTGTCAGACTTCGAAATACATATGGTATTTTTGAGAAAATTTTCTGAAGGTTATTTTCCGAGTTACAACAATTTAAAAATCGTTGCTGAGGTCATGATGCCAGTCCAATATAGATATACTTCCCATAAAATTGTATAGGTTTGTGACTTTATCAGAAATTTTTAAAACAGCCATAACTTCGTCAAAAATCATTTTGAAATTTAAAAAAAAACTACGCATGTATTTATGGTTACATAGAGATTTTGAATAAATGGAAATTTCCAGAAAAAAATTGCCATGCAACATCCCTACTATAAAATATTCTAGAATCTCCTACAACTTTTTTAATTAAACGTTCTTTAATTTCTTATAATCTTCTAAGATTTTTTTAAGACATTGGCTTTTTTTGCAAGATTTTACAGCAAATTTTACTGTAATTGGGTTCATCCCGTTGATTCATAATGAATAGATGAATAAATATATACATAAACATTTTAGAACTTTTGGGAAATTGCGAAATATTTTAGCAATTTCTAGAAACTATAAAACATTTTAGAACTTGAAAAAACTTGCCAAAACATTCAGAACTTTATTAAACCTTTATAATGTTTGTAGAACTTTTTGGACTGTTTCGAAATACATTGCAAGCGATTATTGAAACTTCTCAAAATTTTTCAGAATGTTATAAATTTTCTTGCATTTTGTGGGACGTTTCTGCCTCTTCCGGAACATTTCTAGACAATTCTGAAATGTACTAAGACCCTCTAGAAATTTCTAGATTATTCTCAATATGTATAGGAAATCTTAGAGAACTTTTTTGAATTTCTAGAACTCTGAAAAATATTTCAAGTGAGAGAGGTTGTCCTGCATTTATGAAATCACTCTTATATGTACCAATTTTTTTTAAATAAAAATCGAAGTCATTAGAAAACTGGTCAAATCATGCAATTATGAAATCATTATGAATATTAATCGTTAAATTTTGAGATGAGTGATATATATGACGACAAAATATTTTCTTACAAAATTACCAAAATGGCTACATTAAAATTCATAGAATTAAATTAAAGAACTATATCGATATTTTCCAAACACAATAAGATCAAAATCAATGAGAACACATGTAAAAAAATGAATTACTATGTTAAAAAATGCTTATACATTCACATTTTTAAATCAAAATTAGTAGAAATTCAATGAAATAAATCATTCAGTTGATTTTATTATAATTATTTGAATCGCAATAAAATCACGTACAGCCTCAATGTATTACCAAGCAATAAGTTACAATAACGGAGTTACAACGAAAGTTTATATAGCGTCTTCAATTGTCCATTGTTATTGTAAAGGCAAATTGTTTAGTAATGAAAAATGTTAGGGGTGCAACAAATGAATTTCCTAAATTTCAATTCTATACAGATACATGGTGCAATAATACTGTCAGTTTCAATAACTTCTTCCTGTTCGGATACGCTGTAAACTTTTTTAACATAACTTGACCTGAAACCGGAAAATTGGAGGACATTTATTTTCTTCACAACGCATAACTCTCGTTTTGTGGTAGGGTCAACAATAAATTCAATGATTCTGACATAAGTCTGATCGTTTAATAAGGCATAAGAATTGTCAGTTCTCTTGTTAATCTTATTACAGGAAGCAAAAATACAACTTTTGTAAATCATACGGCGGTATGAGATTGTGGTATCTACATTTAAGTTATGGGACTGCAAAAACTCAACATTGGTTATTGCCCTTTCTTTTCCAGTATATCTGAAGTTAGAAATTTTCAAACTTTTCTTGGTAACATATCGTTTTACATCAGCCATATAACCAACGGAAACCATGAAATCACTTTCGAAATTTTGAATTCTGTACAGACTACGTTCGAACCCAAAAAATCTGCAAGCCTGTTGATATGCTCCTCGGCTAGCATGGATAGTTTTAACGATTTCACCATTGCCATTTTCGAAACAAAAAGCATTGTTGCACCATAATGGTCCCCAATTTAAAACATTACGCGGCAAGTGCAAAAGCTGATGCACATTGAAGGTCATTGCTTTTTTCCCATACAATTTTTCAGTTTCTGTTACGAATTCAAACAATAATTTGTCAGCATAGTTCAACTGTTGGAGTGTGATTGTTTTTTGCAAGAGAATGAATGCAGCTTCAATCAATTTGAACCAATGCACGGTAAACTTGCGATTTTTTGCAAAACAGAAAAGAATAGGGAAGCTATAATACAGTGAAAAGTTTTCGTACTCTCGAGATTTCCAATAGCTTTTTAGTGACAAGCTACGCGTCATACGTTGAATTTGATTCGGGACTTTCCAAACATTCATGAACGCATCTATTATACGTATATCTTTGGTACTGATGGAATAACTCATTTGTCTTTCGTCGAACCAATAGGACATAAATTGTTTAACTACACCAGAAAGGAGACAGTGCATGTAGTCTACGGAAAATCCGTCCACGATGTTGAAATATTGCAACAGTAGTAAAATGGACGCCTTGTTGAATCCGCGGTGATGTTTCAAATTATTTTTTACGCACTTCTCAACATCTTCGACTGAATCTTCCTGGTTTCTGTAATGTGGGGTTTCTTCCATTTGCAAATATTTAAGCGCATTCAACTCTTTACAGAACTTTCCTGGGTGTAAGCACCAATTGCAGCCGTATGCACCGTTAAATTGGTGTAAACCTTGAATGGCACAGCGGGCTGGCGCATCGGCGCAACAACATAGCGTAAACACTTTTACATTCATTGCCGTTTCACCTATTTGACAGGAAACGCCGTTTTGCGAGAGCTCATTCATATCATTCACAAATGGTTCCATAAAAACATTCATATCCGGTTTTTCTTTCCCGAACCACAAACCGTACAAAATTGGCGATTGCAATCTAACATCGATTGGAATCTCGTTCAGCATAAGCTGAAGAGGCCACGCGCAAAACTTTGAACTCTTATACACAGGAGTCCCATCAGCACCAAAGATGAAAGTTGCGAACGATTTCTTTGTTTCAGGATCTAGTTGCTTTTTAAATTCTCGATATTTCTTACCATCATAAATATCTTTATAAACACCGCGTTCAGATTTTCTTTCATTCATTACAAATGAATAATATTGGAAATTTTCTTCTAACAGGGTTTTCACTTTATCTCGAGGATCTATCGTGACGAAAAAATTGGAGCATTCGGCTTTAATAATGTTCGTAGTTTTCCCACAAGCAGTGCAACGGACGGAAGTTTCATTAGGAGCTAAACTACCGGCATACTGTTTACAGTTAAAACAAAGAACGTGAAATTTTACATTATTACGGGAATTGAAAAGAATGTCCACTAAATAACGAGTGTCCGGAAATAATCTACCTCCGAATATTCTGTTCATCATTTCGAATAAATAAGCAACAGCCATTTGAGGAAGTCGGAAAATCAAGCTGAATTTAAGCACCATAATTACGATATCGGCGATACTAGCTGCAACAGGAGTAGTGATTTTTTCAAAAAATGATTCCCGATGTAGGTGCTGGTCCAGTCGATCAAAATTAATTCCCCGCCCAATGCCCACATTATCATCTAATTCATTTTCGGATTCTGATGAGGATTCTGCATTAACGTTCTCATCGGGAAAAGACTGGAACAGAAAAATTTATCAACGCAATTATACAGTGATTTTGCCAGCGACTTGCGCATCATGACTTCCAACGTCACTTAATATGTCATACATGACAAGTAATTGCCTACTTAAAAAAATCGAGTCTTGAGAGTCTGGAGGCATAAAGAATTTTTCTTGTAGCACTCGAAACGCATTGCGAAATGTCAAACTCAAGTACTACTTTTCAATGAACTCTTCTTCAAAGTCATGAATACATGACGTCCACATTTTGCAAGTATTTCGAAAATCCCTTTTTTTGGTTTGGGTACTACACCACACCTAATACGGGTTTTCATCAAATTTAAATATATTTTTCGCTTGGTCATTATTTTTAAAATTATTTAAATATTTGGAGCTGTGACAACGAGCCCCGCGAAATTCGTGACAACTTGAACCGAGGTAGTTCTTTGACTGCAACGAAGCTCGCGGCCACGACGGTTGAGATATTTATAAGGTGAACTATTGCACGTTACAGATGAAAGTACATATTTCAAGATGATATTACGGTATATCATCAAAAATAATAAGCTTCATGTGCAGGACGTGCAAAGAGAGAGAGTAAGATTGAACATACCTCGGAGCATGGATCAGTCTAGCTATTACTTTTTTACATATAACCGATGTGACAACGTGCCCCTGTGTCACCCACAGTAGATCAGTTATTTAAAAAAATGACCGGAGTTACTTTATTTCATACATTGTTAGGCGGTCCCTTACAGAAATGGAAAATAAGTTTTCGGGTCACTTCCCGAAAGAGGTTGAAAAACCTTGAAAAATTTTGATTAGGTTTTTCGCAGGAGAAGTAGGTACACTGCAAAAAAAGGTGTTTAAGACGTGTCTTTGTAGGAGAAACAAAGACACGTAATCAGTGTCTCCAGTTCAAAAGTGTCTTATTTTAGCGTGTTTTTCTGAAGACATCTAACAGCGTCTTGGGCGTCGAAAAATGACTTGTGGCAAGACATCATTTTTTGCAATGTACAAGAGAAAAATTGTAGACGATGTACTCTACGAGAAATAATCTCACATATTCATTACGCTACAGCACAAAAATCATTAAATAGCGGGCGCCAATGTTGCCAAAAGTTCGTTTTTTCCATATTTCAATCCAAACAAGGGATATTAAAATAAAAAATCTGCCAAGTAATAAATCGATCTATCGAAAACTCGAATTTCAAGACAATCATGAAATTCTATATTCTGCAATATACATGCATATATACATATATATAATCAATTTCTGATACTATATTTCAATTGAGCAGCTGACTGTCGATTGATCAAATTTCATATTAACCACTTGCATGAATTATTCATGTTACTTGACTCATTGCTCACAATTAATTGAAAAATTTAAAGTATAAATGTATATATACTCACTAATTACTAAAAGTATTAGAAATTTTGCACGATAAAAATTTCATAAATTGAGGTTTGTGCATATAAACACGATAACTGTAAGTTCAGAATATCGTCACCGTAGCGTTGTTGGAACGATACGTAGTATATTTGCTGGAACGCTACGAGCATAAGGCTGAATTAACTGATACAATTTCGCGATGATGACGATACTTGGTTTCGTTACTGCAACCCATAAAATATCGTGCCGAGAGCCTTACATATCGTTCCAGTAATGTTACCGTTCTCTGAGTGTGTAGTAGTTATTTAAAAAAAGAGTGTTTTTTTGCGAGGTGCACATTGTATTTTGTCTGTTAACGGAAGGAAACGCTCGTTTGAGCGGAGCGAAAACGAGTGTTTTCCATCCGGCGGGAGACAATACATATTTGGCGACCCCAAGAAGACACTCTGATGTCGATTGATCCTTCCCTTATCCTCGAATTCCGGTAGAGTGCAAAAGGTAGCTGTACACTACACAAAGTAATATGAGTATTCAAAATTACCTCGGGAAATAGTATATCCATTATGTCGGTGTCCATATCTACATCATTTCCTACTACTTCTTCATCCTCAGTATCTCCCGATCGATCGACCAGTTCCCCGTCTTCTGTCTGTAACGGTACATTGAGAAATTTATGCAGCTGATCTTAGAAGCGTTGTTAAACACTACATTCGAGTAAGGGGTTTTGGGAGAGAGGTTTTCACAATGTTTCAAATTACAGAGCAGAAGAGGGCTTGGGCAATAATAATCCCTATCTCCCCTGGCAACATGCTCATACATACGTAAGTTGGACACTACAATTTCTGAATAATACAAGATTTCGTAGATAATTATCAAGTTATTCATCGTACCGTTTCGAAACAGTGGTATGTTCGAAACGGTGTTTTAAAATTCGTAAAATACGCGGACCTACCAGTTTCTGCACAGAATCACTCGAGCTCATTATTTTGTGAGTAGCAGAACCAGTTTCAATCCTCAACCCGCCGCGAAACACTTTTTAAAACTACCCTTAATTGCTAATTATTATTATAATTCCTCAAAAATTTAGCTGGAGGCGGGCCTACTATTTTATGTACAAAAACGGTCGAGCTTACTGTTTTGTCGATAGCGAGACCGATTCCAACCCTCAACTCGCCGCGGAAAACACCCTTTCAAAACTACCCTCATCTGTTGATTACCATTGAAATTCACTAAAAATCCAAGAATGAGGTGGGCCTACCACTTTCTGTACGAAATCGGTCGACCTAACTATTTTGTCGATAGAAAAACCGGTTTCAACCCTTAATCCGCCGCGAAACACCATTTAAAAACTACCCTTATTAGTTAATAACTGAGAAATTGTTTTAACATTCATAAAATACGCAAGCCTGCCAGTTTCTGCACAGAATTACTCGAGCTCATTATTTTGAGGATAGCGAAACCGGTTTCAACCCTCAACCCGCCGCGGAACACCCTTTAAAACAACCCTTAAATGCTATGTATCATTATAATTTCTTGAAAATTTAGCTTGAGGCGGGCCTACTACTTTATGTAAAAAAACGGTCGAGCACACTATTCTGTCGATAGCGAGACCGATTCCAACCCTTAACTCGCCGCGGAACAACCTTTCAGAACTACCCTTATCTGGTAATTATCAATTAAATTCCTTAAAAATCCAAAAATGAGTTTGTCCTATTACTTTCTATACGAAATCGGTCGAGCTTACTTTTTTGTCGATATCTTGACCAATTCTAATCCTTTGCTCGCTTCGGAACACCTTTTTCAAACTATCCTTATCTGCCAATCATCACTAAAAATATTTCAAAATTGTTCATGAATTTTAAAATTGTTTTAAAATTCATAAATTAAGCGGACCTACAAGTTTCCGCACGAATACAGTCGAGCTTACTATTTTGTAAATAGGGAAACCGTTTTTAATCCTCAACCCACCGCAAAACATTCTTTCGGAACTATCCCTATCGCCTAGTTATTATGAAAATTGTTTATAAATTCATGAATGAGGCAGGCCTACCAGTTTCTGCACAAAATCAGTCAAGCTCACTTATTTGTAAATAGCGAAACCGATCTCAACCCTCAACCCGCCGCGGAACATCTTCATAAAACTATCCTTATTCGCTTATTATTGTGAAAATTATAAATATGAATAATATATATATATATATAAATAAATATAAACAAATATATATGTATAAATAATATAATAATATACATATGAAAAATTCATAAATAAGGCGGGCCTACTAGTTTCTGCACACAATCAGTCAAGTTCACTATTATGTGAATAGCGAAACTGGATTTACCTTTAAACATGCTTCGGAACACCCTCTTAAAACTACACTAAAAACTCCTTTTGTTACAATTCGCTTTGTTACATTTCGTTTTATTTACACTCACAAATTTCGCATTAGTTACATTTTCCTCACTTCCCATATTCCCACTCCAGTGCTCGCAACGCGGGAACGTTCGACTTTCTGCACGGAGAAAAATAACAAGGAAAAAATATTACCAACAAAAAAGAGAAATTACCATAATCTTAGTAAACACGGGATAACTGCCGAAAATTGGAGAAATTATCAAAATTATAGTAAAAATTACCGCAGACAATAACAAATTTTCATCACGTTTTAAAAAAATATATATATATTTTGAAAATTTTGTTTTTATTATAATATAAAAATTACTTCGGTACTTTTTGTAATATATGCGCAAAAAATATGACGACCTTTTATTGGTAATATTATTCATTTGAATTGAATTCGATATTCAACTCATTCAAATAATATAATTTGTCAAATTAGATTATTACATCAAATGTTATGAAAGAATGATTCAATTCATATCAAATTTACATAAAAAATAACATATCAAATTTCTATAGAATAATTTATTAAAAATTATTTACATTCATCAATATAGATCACGAATCAATTCAGTTTATTCAATTATTTAGATTTTTTATTGAGTTAAATTCGACTTTTCATTCGTGGTTGCATTAATTATGCATTATTGTTTGTAATTTCTTGTTCAATAAAAGTTTTCGTTGTAAATTATTCATCACGAATAAGAGTTTTTATGCAAATTAGTAATACATTTTTAATCGTTTTTATTGCTTATTTTATTGCGTATTCATAAAACATTGATATCTTATTGACTTTTCTTTTCAAAATTCATTTTTGTGAGACTTGAAAGTGAGTTTTTTACGCGCACTGGTGGAAATAACCTTTCATCCATTTCATATGGAGTCGCTTTTTATTATACTCGGTATGTGACGCTGTACAAGAAAAGAGACTTTAGTGTTCCAGACGCTAAGATTTCTCTGACGTTAAAGGCCCAGGAGAAAAGGACCCTTAGCGTCTGGGACGTTAAGGTCCCTTTTTCGTGCGATGTCACATCAGATTGTTAGGTTTATTAAAACTTGACTGAATTATAAAATTGCCCGTCCTTTTCAATCATTTCTTAGGCTCATAAAAAGTGATATGAATTGTAGATTTCTTATATGAATTCTAAAATTTTTTCAAGTTATAATTCCATAAAGCTGCGAATAAAATATATTATAGATGATACAGCATTTATTAATTTTTTTATTTATTTTTTTCCATAC
The DNA here is from genome assembly GCA_022816925.1 of Trichacis sp. ZL-2020. Lineage (NCBI taxonomy): Eukaryota > Metazoa > Arthropoda > Insecta > Hymenoptera > Platygastridae > Trichacis > Trichacis sp. ZL-2020. The sequence continues at coordinate 728 of JABFQI010000459.1, read as the reverse complement.
GCATAATAAAATATTATGAAAATTTAAACATTTTCCGGACACTCCGAGCTACTTTACGTCAAACGAAATTAAGATTTTTCAGTCAAATGAATTGAAATTAATATTCATTCTGCGGTGAAAAAAATCCCATCCCTGCTGGGATCCGAACCCAGGACCTTCTGGTAACCGGCCAGGTGCTTTTCCACTGAGCTACAGGAGGGGTTATTTCCTCACAGCAGCGAGTTGTCTATTTAAAGTATGTAACTTTTACATCAAATTCTATTTAATTTTATTATATCAATTGTGCCTCTTTTATCTATGCCGGGTACATTTATCATATTATGTCTCTCTACGAGCAGATGGCACTACTAAATCCTGATGAAGGCTATTTTTGCCGAAAGCTTGATTTCTATTTTTGTTGATAATTCTTTTTCTAATTTTATATTTATACGAATTCTGAAGAGGGCCGAAAGCCGAAACAATTAATTATGTGGTATTGAGGTCCGAACCACGTCATTATAATTAAATTAGAATACTGCTCGGTTTTTTTATACATCATATTTAAACATTTTTGTGGACACTCCGAGCTGTTTTACGTCAAACAAATTAAGATTTTTAGTCAAACGAATTGAAAATTTTTTCATTCTGCTGTGTAAAAAACCCATAATCCCTGTTGGGATCCGTAACAAAAACTATCATTATTCTTTAGGTATTAATACACATAATCCGGTATTGCAATGGGACCCAGT
>JABFQI010000458.1:0-11289 GCA_022816925.1 Trichacis sp. ZL-2020 | reverse complement strand
GCTCCACTTAAGGCCAGTAGAAAATCCTGCACCCCCTCGACCTCTCAAGCCAGATTTCTTTACTTCATCAATGATTTTTTTTGATCCTAAATCCAGTAATTCCTTTGTTTTTTGCCAACTACCACGTTTTTTTGCACCCTCAAGTAGTGGTGTTTCTTTACCATTTAAGTTTGTGAATATTTTGTCCTGTTCTTTTAGCATGCTTTTAAGATTCCAAGTGGTCCCGACGCGATTCGAACGCGTGACCCACTAATTAAAAGTCAGTTGCTCTACCGACTGAGCTACGGGATCATTTTATTTTTCAGCTATACTAAACAGTAATATAGTTTTTATCTGTTTTAATCAAACTAAAATTTTCATGCGTGGTTGAATAAATTATATAATATACTGCGTTAGTGATAATTTAATTAAAAATTTTTGAAGGAAAATTTCTTGTTAATTAACAGATTTATTTGCCAAAGCTGAGATACAACTCTAAAAAGATAGAGAATTATACATAAATGCAGAATTTGTGCACTATTCAGCAATAGCCTCACAAATAAATATTTCTTGCATTTCAGCGTGAGTGATTTATGCTTTAAGCAAAAGTTGGGGGCATAGCTCAGCTGGTAGAGCATCTGTCTTGCACGCAGAAGGTCAGCGGTTCGATCCCGCTTGCCTCCACCAATATAGGTTCTAGCATATCATAAAGTCAGCTTATTTTAGCCCATTAGTATTTTATACTAGTTTCCTAAAAAATCCCTCTTTCTATAACTTTTCTTTATGCAAGTAATGTTTGTTATTATAATTCTAATATATACTAACTTAATAATAAATTAATCAATAAATGTTAGAATAGATATAATTAATTGATTAATACTTATGAGTGGAAAAAAGCATGTTTTTAAGATGGTGCCTGGTAAGGTCTTTAATAAGATTAATGACATAGAACTTATAAATGGAGCGGGATCCAATATTGATGGTATGTTGGCCAGGGTTGATTTTATAGGATTAGATGAAAAGAGCAATATAGTGTTAGACTCACCTTTAGAATTGTGTTCAAGAGGAATCTCCGAGCGTGGAGCAGGTATTTATTGCATGAAAGAAGATGAAGGAGAATTAAATCTCTGCATACTTAAATATGACGAAAATTCAAAGAGATACGCATGTAATGTTCAAATAGAATTGAAAGAAATACTATCTCCAACGAAAAGTGAAGGCTACCATGTAATTATATCAAACAATGATGGATCTTGCGTGGTAAATAAATTTATGAATCAAATAGATTTTGACTCTGAGAGAGGTAAGGAAATAGATTATCTTTACACACACTTCCAAAAATTTTCTCTTGGATACTTAGGCAACAAATTGATAGTATTAGAATTTCCAATAGATTCTCTAGACGATCTATACCTTTTGTATTTTCCTGTTGAATGCCAGTACATCACTCTAGAAATAAGAGAAGATAATACTCATGAATTCTATTTTTCAGACGAGCATGGAATGCATATAGATAACTTAGCAGGACAGTACGGAGAGGGCAATACTATATCATATTATTATAAAGAGATGATACAAGAAGATACAGAGATTATACAAGAAGAAGTATTATCAGATTTTATCAAAAAACTAACAGACGACCAACTAAAGACCCTTGCCAATACTCTTCGTAACGAGCAACTGCAAAAAATAATTCCTGAGCTAAATTCAAATCAACTGCAGGTTCTTGCAAAGAATTTAACGGATGGGCAGTTGCAAAAAATAATTCCTGAGCTGAGCTCAAACCAGTTGCAAGCCTTGACAAAGAACTTAATAGATAAACAACTAAAGACCCTTGCCAATACTCTTAGTAACGAGCAACTGCAAAAAATAATTCCTGAGCTGAATTCAAATCAACTGCAGGTTCTTGCAAAGAATTTAACGGATTGGCAGTTGCAAGAAATAATTCCTGAGCTGAGCTCAAACCAGTTGCAAGCCTTGGCAAAGAACTTAACAGATAAACAACTAAAGACCCTTGCCAATACTCTTAGTAACGAGCAACTGCAAAAAATAATTCCTGAACTGAATTCAAATCAACTGCAGGTTCTTGCAAAGAATTTAACGGATTGGCAGTTGCAAGAAATAATTCCTGAGCTGAGCTCAAACCAGTTGCAGGTCTTAGCAAAGGACTTAACAGATAAACAATTCCAAACTTTAGTGGATCATCTAACCAATCACCAATTACAAACTCTTGCTCAGGTACTAAATCCAGAAAAGTTACATATAATTGTTTCTTTTTTAGATCAAGGTCAGTTTGTAAGCTTAGTAAAAGGCTTAAATACATGGCAAGTAAAAGAAATTTTACCTCCCTTAAAAGTGGATCAATTCAAAGCACTTATTAAAACTTTAAGTGAACAACAACTTACAGTGCTTGTAAAAGGCTTCTCTGAGCACCATTTGACAATACTTTCCAAAGAATTAGAAGGTGATAAGTTGAAAGAGTTAGTAAATAGCTTGCAGGAAGATCAACTAAAAGACTTAGTTAATAAGCTTGATACTGAGAAACTCGAAACAATTGCTCAAGGTTTCACTGATGATCCTAATAGGATTCAGATGATTATTGAGTCTTTAGCTGACAATTCAGAGAAACTTCAAGCTTTTGCTCATAAAATGCCTAACAAACAATTTACAGAACTTTTGAATCAGCTAAATGCAGAAGTTATAAAAAATATTATTCACAAGCTGCCTTACAGAAAAATGACACATGTGATTGGTGATGTTGGCAATAAAGATCAGTCTAAAGCTATTATTAATGCATTAAAAGGGGAATTTAGAAAACAAAATGAAAAGATAGAAGATTTTATGTATAAGATTGACCAGATGCTTCCTGAGCAAAGTGAAGCAAAGTTGGGTAATGCACATCTATCACCTTACGTCTTTCAAGATACTAGTACTGAATTTACAGTAGTAGATGTTTAGTGCGAACTTGGATACTTATAAATTAATGTTTATGAGTTAAAAGAAAAAATAGTTTGCATGTGAAACTAAAAAATAATTTAAACTTTAATGATTTATGGAGGTCATTTATATGAGTAAGAACTCGCAAAACCTTTTACAAGGTACGAATAGTGTTATTGTTCGTAGTAACAGACAACCTATAAGAACTCTTGATCATATTACACTTAAGACAGGTCCTGATAAGGATGTACAGAACCTTAGCTAACCGGTTAGTGGTGTGATTGTTAAAAACGCAATTGATCAATTAGTTGACGATATTAATATAAAGCTTATTGGTAGCTTGAATAATAATTTAGGAGGATTACAAAAAGAAGATCTAGTAAATTTAATAGCTAAAGTAAATGATATGTTACTTGAGGACGCACCAACCAGTCTTGATATACTCTAGTAGTTAGGAAAGTAACAGCTTGCTAGCAGGCTGTTACTCTCTCCACATACTATTTAGGTACAGTTGGGATTAGGGAATCTATTTTAAAACTTTCGGCATATAGTTCTCATCATGAGAACTATATGCAAACACCGTATCTGCAAGAAAGGTACTATTATCAAACATTTTACCTTGCACAACAATCCCACTTTTTTCTGAAAACATCGGTGGAAGTATCCCTTGATATTTCACCATAACACTTTGGTTAAAATCTGTCATTTGAAAAATCACTTTGTTTTCGCTCCGTATCACGCTATTTTCAACAACCATTCCACCAACACGGATTGGCTTTTGACTATTTGGTAAAACTATAGCTTCACTTACTGTATAGAAAAACGAGATATTTTCTTTGAGCGTTGTTAAAATAAAAAAAACTGCACAACTTAAAAAGCAGAAAATTCCTGAAGTTATAATTAATCGCTTATGTTTCTTCTTCATTGGTGCTTTTAAGATTTTCTAAGTTTTTTTTACTTTTTATATAGCAAGAAACGGTAAAAATCAAATTTCCACCAATCAGTATGAAACTAATAAGGTAAGCAAAAATTACATATGTATTCATAATGCACTGCCAATAAATAACTCACCTGCATCAAAATAAATTAAGCTTCCATCCTTTTGCTGCAATACCAATTTACCACTTTTATCTATATCAGCAAAAATTCCTTCATACAATTTGTCAGCTAACTTTACACTGATTTGCTCATTCATTTTGAATGCTTTTTTTAACCACATTTCTCTTATAGCATAAAACCCATCAAATAGCCATTGCTTTCTTAGCTTATTAAAGTTTATTATTAATTCTTTTAGTAGATCCATGTTAGACACAGACTCACCGTGATTGCTAATGCACGTTGTTCCTGGAAGTGGTGCATGATTGACATTAATTCCAATTCCTATAATCAGCCAATTCGAATTGGACTTTCTTTCAAGCAATATTCCACTTATTTTCTTGCCATCGATTAGAACATCATTTGGCCATTCATATTGAAGATTGAGATCGTTTATGAATGCATCTCTTGTCATCCCAGTGCTTTGACACTGGGATCCAGAAGAAAAAGTATGGATTCCAGTGTCACACACTGGAATGACACCGCAGTGGGTTTGATTATTCAAGAAATTTAACGATAATAAAGTATTCCCTACAGCAAGAGCAGTCACAAAAGTCAATTCTGTCAATTTGCTGATGTCTTTAACTTGACTCGTTAAGCCTACTGTTGTCCCAGTGCCATCCGATGTCATCCCAGTGCTTGACACTGGGATCCATGCTTCTTGATTACTAGATTCCAGCGTCGCGGGCTGGAATGACATCGAAAGCTGGCTTTCATTCAGATAATCGTTAAAGAGGTTTATCACCAAACTCGCATAAAAATTACCCTCTGGAGAAATCCAGTTTTTTCCAGTGCGTCCTCTACCCTCTGTTTGTTTGTCGGCAATAATAACGGTTTCATTTGATATTCCTTTATCAATTAAATCCAATGCTTCTTTATTAGTACTTGGAACTTCTTTGTAATGATAAATACGAAAACCTTCAAGGATCACCTTGTCAGCCCTTTAGTTTAATGAGCGAGTCAAGATCTTCTATATACAAGAAAAGAACGAGATTGATCAGTGAAACCACTGAAGTGATAATGAATAGACCCCTAGAATAAGCAACCTTATTACCACTAGCTTTATCAAAATACATAGCTTTCATGATATTTAAATAATAGTAGCATGATATCACACTCGCTATTACAAGAATCAAAGACAGGCTGATAAAGCCAGAATTTATTAAACTTTTGAATATAAAAAATTTAGCGATAAAACCTGCAAGTGGAGGTATTCCCGACATCGAGAGTAATAGTATAGAAAGATGGAATGCTAAAATTGGTTGCTTTTTTCCTATACCAGATAAATTTGCAATATCACAATCATCATCGTCAATTTGTACGAGATATGAGAATAGCCCTATGCTTGTGATGATATGTATCACCAAATACATTAAGGCACTATCTGTTCCTGCTTGTGTAAAAATAGAAAGTGAAGCAAATATAAAACCAATGTGACTAATTGAACTGTAAGCAAGCAGCCTTTTTAAGGTTTGCTGACGCAAGGCCCCAAAAGCTGAGATAAGCACAGACAATGCTGAAACGTATAAGAAAATAGGCTGAACATAACTTTTTACATTTACTAACTCTTCATTCATCAATCGAATTAAAAATGTTACAACTGCAGCTTTTGGAGCTGTAGAAAAAAACGCAGTTACTATGGTAGGTGCACCTTGATAGACATCTGGAGCCCACATATGAAAAGGAGCAATAGCAAGCTTGAAACACAAACCAATAAGGATAAAAACTAACCCAAAAACTATTCCATAAGTTATCTGATGGTTTTGCAAGAATGAACCGAGCTCAGAGAAATTAACTTGTCCTGTATATCCATAAAGCAATGACATACCATACAGCATAATGCAGGAAGATAGTGCACTAAGTGTAAAATATTTCACTCCTGCTTCACATGAATAAATCAAATCGTTATTAAAGCTCGCAAGAACATATAAAGATATACTCATCAACTCAAAAGCTAAATAAAAAGAAATCAGACTATTTGCTGAAACCAAAGTTATCATGCCAAATAGCGCAAAAAGAATCAGTATTGAAAATTCATATTTATAGTCATATTTTGATAAATTCAGCATCAAAAGTATTAAAATTCCTGTGCTGAGAATTAACCCTTGTGCTGACCTGATGTATAAATTGAGTTTTAACAACGAATTAAAGAGAAAAATTTCATTGTTTTCTGCCGAAATAATTAAAATAATCAAAGTTACCACTGTGCAGCCAAGTGCTAATAAGTTAATAGTTCTGTGGTTAAATATAATCCCAAGCAGCAGCAACACTAAAGAGGAGATAATAGAGAACGTTTCCGGCAATATCTGTATATAATTCATAGCGCATTATAATTGACTAACAAAATTGCCATACATGGCTTCAAATAATTCAGTGCAAGGGTTGGGTAGAATCCAAGCAAAATAACAAACACTGCGAGCAGAATTAAGACAGAAAATTCTATGCTATCCAAACGGTTACTTAATAATTTAGAATAGCTAACCCCCCATATTATTTGCTTACATAAATTCAGCATATAAACTGCGCTTAAAATAGTGCTAAGTGCGATAAATCCTGTAAAAAACCCTATGCTCTTAAACATCCCAACCATAGCCAAAAACTCACCTGCGAACCCAGATGTCCCAGGTAGCCCTATTGAAGCCATTGAAAATAAAATGAACATAAAACCAAATTTTGGCATTGTGTTTACTATGCCAAAATATTTTGCAATTTCCAAAGTCCCAGTTCGAGTATATAGCATTCCAGCACACAAAAATAAAGCAGCAGAAATAAGGCCATGACTAATCATTTGAAATATACTACCCGGTACTCCTTGCTCACAAAATGAAAAGAGGCCAGCGGTAACGGTCCCCATATGTGCTATTGAAGAATAAGCTATTAACTTCTTTACATCATCTTGAGCAAACGCAACTAGCGAAGCATATATCACCGCAATAATGCTCAGCACAACAACGAAATTTGAAAAATACAAACTTGCCTGAGGAAGCATTGGAATAGAAAACCTTAAAAATCCATATCCCCCCATTTTAATAAGCAAGCCAGCTAAAATCACAGATCCAGAAGTTGGTGATTGCACATGCGCATCAGGAAGCCAAGTGTGAAATGGAAACATAGGTACTTTTATTGCAAAAGAAATAAAAAATGTAATCCACAGCAATGACTGCACTTCAAGATCAAGGCTTGGCACAAATGTAGCTAATTTTTGTATATTAAACGTCCCAAAAGTACTATAGATATACACCAAGCCAAGCAGAAATAATAATGAGCCAGTTAATGTATAAAGAAATAACTTAAAAGTCGCATATATCCTTTGCTTCCCTCCCCAAATGCCAATAATAAAGAACATTGGTATTAAAACAGCTTCAAAAAACACATAAAAGCTTATAGCATTCAGTGAAACGAAAAACCCGACTACAAAACTCTCAAGCAGTAGAAATAATGCCATATACGGCCTAAGGGTTGTATAACTCATTTTGCAGTTATAGAGTATACAAATTACAAACAAGAAAGTTGTAAGCAGAAGGAAAAGCAACGATATACCATCTATCCATATTCCTACATTCTTGATTGGATAGCTGACAAACTGAAAGTCCGCATTGTTATAATCAAATTCTATACAAGCTACAATGCTAAGCAAAAATGGAAGTATAGCAAAAAATAGGGCAAGGAATTTTAGGTGTATAGATTGATGATTAATCCTGATCGAGGATAAAATCAACGCTCCTATCAGTGGAAGCAAGAATATACTAAGTAACAACACCTTCTATTTAATTCCAATAATATATAAAGCACTGATTATTAAAGTAACAAACATAATAAATGCATAATCAAATATATAACCAGTTTGTAACTTTATAGAACTTTTTGAACATTCATTAACCAACCTTACAACACCATTTGGTCCAAATGAATCAATAGCCTTAACATCAAACTTCCATAGAAGCCTAGATATAAACCTTATCGGTGCAATTATAACAAACTCATACACCTCATCCAAGTACCATTTATTCTGCAAAAACTTAAGTAAAAATTTACTCTTAATTTGCCTAATTACTTGATATTGGTAAATTAGGTACGCAAATGCTATTCCACTTAGGCTTGCTAAGGTTGGCAGTAGTTTTATAAAGAAATTATGAACTCCGTGCTCATCAATCATCATTAAACTTGATTTCCATAACGCATTACTAGTTATGTTCAAAATATTTGCTCCCCACACTCCAGAGAATACCAATCCGAAAGCAAGTATCAGTAATGGTATAAGCATAATCTTTGGTGCTTCATGTATATTAATTTTACTTTGTTTTTGGCTGTGGAATACAAGAAGCAATAACCTCCAAGAGTAAAACGCTGTGAAGAATGCAACAACTAAGCTTATTATAAAAGCAAAGCTATCCGTGCTATAAGCATGTTCAATTATCAAATACTTTGAATAAAAACCTGCAAATGGGAATATCCCAGAAAGCGCAAGAGATCCAATCCACATGAGAGCGTAAGTGCAAGGGATTTTCTTCCAGCAATTTCCCATTTTCTGAATGTTTTGCTCATGATGCATTGCATGAATCACATTGCCAGCACCAAGAAATAGTAGAGCTTTAAAAAAAGCGTGTGTCATTAAATGAAAAATAGCAACATTGTAAGCAGAAAGCCCACATGCCATGAACATATAACCAAGTTGACTGCAGGTTGAATAAGCAATTATTTTCTTTATATCGTTCTGAGTAATTGCAACGGTGGCTGCAAAAAAAGCAGTGAGTGCTCCAACGATAACTATTAATTCTCGTGCCACATTTGATAACTCAAACAATGGAGAACACTTTGCTACTAAAAATATACCTGCTGTTACCATCGTTGCTGCGTGAATAAGTGCAGAAACAGGAGTTGGCCCTTCCATTGCATCTGGCAACCAAACATGTAAACCAAGCTGTGCAGATTTACCCATACAGCCAATAAAAAGTAATATGCATATTATATGAGTTACTTTGAATTCACAGCAGAATGCCCTAATGTTCTGCGTGCCAAGAAGATCAGTTGTGTCAAAAACTTCAGTAAAATTCAAAGAGTGAAATGTATAATAAATAAGAAAGATTCCAATCAATAGTGCAAAGTCTCCTACCCTATTCACAACAAATGCTTTAATTGCTGCATTATTTGTAGAATATTTTTGGAACCAAAATCCTATGAGTAAATAAGAACATAGGCCAACCCCTTCCCAGCCAAAAAAAAGCTGCACCAAATTATCGCTTACAACCAGCAAAATCATGCAAAACGTAAATAGCGATAGGTAAGAAAAAAACCTCGACTTCCCCTTATCATGCTCCATATAACCGATAGAGTAGAGATGTACTACCAGTGAAACGGTGGTAATAACAATAAGCATTAAGGATGAGAGCATCCACATTAATTGCCCAATTTACTTTTAATACACTTAATGAAAATAGAGGAAATAAACTCAAGTGATAATTTTCAGAGAAGGTGAGAAAAACATACCAAGATAAAACTGCAGATATTCCAATCCCTGCCGTTGTAACTAACTGACTTTTTCTAAAAAACGCTCCAAACAATGAACCAAAAAGTGGCAGAAATACTATTAATTTCCGTATATCTATCATACTTTCATTCTTTCATTAAATTTGCTTGTTCAACGTCTATATTGCCACGGCTTCTATAATATACAACCAATATTGCAAGCCCAACTCCTGACTCTGCTGCCGCAACAGTCAACACAAACATCACAAAAATTTGTCCAACTATATCATTCATAAAGGCAGAAAAAGCAACTATATTGATGTTAATCGCCAGCAATAATATTTCTATTGATAACAGTATGTTGATTATGCTCTTACGGTTGATGAAAATACCACACATCCCAATAGTGAACAAAACAGCAGCAATTATCAAAAAGTGATTTAATCCTATTTCCATTCTACTCCTTTTCCAAATTTAGACTTAACCAATTTTACAGATGAAGATTGTGTCAATTGCTTAAATACATTCTGTTTTTTAACTCTTTTTTTCTTGTCCTGCAAAGTAAGAGCAATTGCACCAACTATTGCAACAAGCAGCAAAATACCAGAGAGATGAAAAGCGTACATGTAGTCAGTGTAGAGTAAATTACCGATTGTTTTCACGTTATTAGTATTATAGTTTATAGCATTGCTTATATTTGGTGCTGAGCTGCGGATTACAAAGCTGATGACTAGAAAAAACACAACACATAATATAGCACCAAGAGTGAAATGCTTCGCAAAACCCTGGCGCAACCTTATGTAGTCAATATCGAGCATCATAACTACAAAGAGGAACAACACTGCAACTGCACCGATGTATACTATTAGCATCATCATAGCAATGAATTCAGCTCCAAGGAGAATAAAAAGCACTGCAGAGTTAATGAAAGTGAAAATTAAAAATAACACTTCATGCACAGGATTCCTTACGCTAATTACACAAACAGCAGATAAGATGCTTAGAATTGCAAAAAAATAAAAGAAAAAATGCATTGATACTTTTAACTGCAACAATAGTTACTAACTTAAGGTAATTGTTGCTGTAAAGTCAATATTATAATTAAAGATTTGAAAACATCGTACTACAAGCTTCAGCTCCTCAGTAATGCAATAAACACTCTTGACAATCTTGATTTATTAATATATAATGTATACATATTAATAGTCAGCGATAGCTCAAAATGTACAACATATTTGGTTATTTCAAAAGCAACAATAGTTCTAACGCACAAAGGAGCAGATTAAATGGAGAAAGTTATCAATACACCACAAGAGACTATCATGACAATTTACTTTAATAACACATTAGCAAGTTTCAGTAGATCATTGAGAGAATTTAAAGAAAAAGCATATGGATTTATATATGATATTGGAGCTTGGTTGAAAGAAACCTATGAAAATCTCACTGAACGACCTGCAATGTGTAATCACTATACCCCAAAGGAAAAACTCCTTGTTGAAGTTGAAGAAGTAGAAATGAAGGAGCTAAGCCGTACATATAAGCCATTCCAAACTCCACCTATTCATCCAACAAGCAGAAGCTCTAGTGCCAATACCTCAAATCAAGTTGTTGTTACTCGACATACACCTGAAGCTACTAAAACAAGATAAGACCTGCTGCAAAAGGTGATTGAAAAAATGATGGGGAGAGAGGTAAAAGAAGAATCAGCAGATTGAGTAAGGTAAAAAATGAGCTTTAGTTACTATAATATGAGGAAACACCCAAGAAACTTTCGTAATATAACAGGTTTAACTAAAGAGGAGTTTGAAA
>JABFQI010000457.1:0-11295 GCA_022816925.1 Trichacis sp. ZL-2020 | reverse complement strand
GTATGGAAGACATACGGTATTTATCGACAAAAAATATAAAAGTAGTAGTTTTAGATCCTAATATTTTTATGATGCTTTAATTTTTCTGTCAATTTTGAAAAATCTGATATTTAAATTTTTTACTTTTCCCTAAGAGCACATAATATTATGGGAATGTTCTAGAAATATATTCTTTGAAATGTTATCAGAATATTTTGAAAACATTCCTAGAATGATTAAATTGTCCAAGTGGGAAATGTTTTCAGAATATATTTGAAGAGAATTCTCAAAATATTTTTGAAGATTCTTAATACGTGCTCAAAATATTTTCGAAATATTTTATTATCATTTTTTAGAAATATTTTGAAAATATTTCCAGTGAATTTTATTGGAATATTTTATTTTTACTTATCCAAATGAATCCTTGTGCTATTCATTCATGTTCTATACCTACACAGTAAAAAATCACTTCGCGAAATCGCTAGGTTGAGCCTGAATAACAAAACGACCTAGGCTCAACGTAGTGGTAGCACTAGACAGTCAGCGTTTCACTGGGCTAATCCGAGCGAAAATACAACCTCAAGCTAGTAAAATTACTACTCGAAGTTGGTAAAATCTCTAGAAGTTGCGACTTTCACTGGAAAATTGTAAAAATGTTAGCGAGGAGAAAATCGCTAGGCTGAGCGTAGGTCGTATTATTATTCAAGCTGATCCTGGGGATTTTCATATAGGGATGGCAAATTGTTACCCGCACATAAAACCACCTACCTGAGCAACGTAAAATCGCTATCGCTCGTCATTTTGCTTAGTATGTCTCGTGAATTTACCACGCTCAACTCAGCTCAGCCTGGTAAAAAAAATCGCTAGCGGCTAGTATTTTTCATTGGCCTTTTTTACTGTGTAAGTTGGGAAAATGAAAACTCAAGATTTGGGTGCCCACGTCCGCGACGCGTGTTAATGAGCTAGAAACGTCAAAATGAAAAAAAAACAAAAAAAAAAAACACGATTCCGCGAAAGTGTGCGCGGTAGAACAAACAGTGGCAGTTTCCGCAAGCTAGTGCCGCAGACGGAAACGAGGAAAAGTTCGGAAATGAAATTGACGATGTAATTTCAGTCACCAATTCATATTCACATTCACAAATTAAAATCGAAGAAATTATAATGAAATGAAAAAAAAAAAAATTATTCACCTCAAAAGTACGACGCCACAACCATTCCTAACGAATTGTAACGAAACACATATTTTTACAGTAAACTAATATGCTCTTCAGAATAACGTTAAAAAACCCCAAAAAGAAAATCAGAGAGAAAGAAAAAGAGAATACCAGAGAGAAAAATACATGAGACAATATAGGAAAAGGCAAGAAAATTCAGAATCGCGGTTTTTTATTTTTATTTTTTATTCGGCGTGAAAAGTTTTACTTCTGATACGTGTTTTTTAAAAGAAACGGTATAAAATCGAGCTCTGAACCTCAAATCAGGTTCTCTTCAGGATTTTTGGGAATGATTTCAACTTTCGTACAATACCGATTGAATGTTCTGAAAGAACGGTTCTTCTAGAACATTCAATCGGTACTGTACGAAAGTTTATATCGCTCCTAACAAATCCTGAAAAGGACCCAATTTTAGGTCAAAAGCTCGATTTTATACCGTTTATTTAAAAAAAAATTTCAATCCCAGTGACCACTTTAATTCATTAATTTATTAAAATGAAGTGATTCAAAATTATGATTTGTTTTGTTGACGAACTTGTCAGTACGTTGTCACCTGACAAAGTACATGTATAATCGAATATTCATTGTGAAAATGATTAATTCATTCAATGGCGTGAAACAATAGAGGAAATTTTCATATGATTTCCAGCGCGAAAATTCAACCATATAATCGCAATTATTCCGGCAGCGAGAAAAGTAAAGTGCCTTCAAATTGTCACGATCGTGCGGCATTTGGACTTGTTTTTAATGATGAAATTTTTCGCATAACGTTTTAACTAAAATATTCTACAAAACTTGAAAACGATTTCATATGCAATGTATATATAAATTTTTGTCAACTTTTTTATTTTTCCACTGACCACTGAATATAACTTGAAAATGAATGGAGAGTATAATTATAAAAAGAGAAAATCATATTATTTGAAAAATCTCGAATTATACAAGTTTCTGACCAGGGGAGGTCGGAAAGCAACGAACGAGTTTCTTTTATAAATTAATTATAGTTCTACGTCCCTCTACAAAAAAAAAATCCATTAATTTGACAAATTAAAGGCAGGAACTCCCAAGTCTTGACAATTTTTATGAACCGGATCAATTCCCACTAAAAGATTTCTGCGCCGCAGGATCAAAAACGCTCGTTTTTGCTCCGCGCGGGAAGATAGAAACCAGCCGATTGTCAGTCGATATTTGAGGAGGATCGAAAACGTTGAAAGATGGTTTCCACTATAATAATATGTCTAATTTTGTTTAGAGGTGAAAGCATATACTGGAAAGTTGAAAAATACACGCAGAAACACTGATTCTTGTGTTATTGTCGCCAATATGCTTAATAGATAGAACACAATAAATCGTGGTCGTGATGTCTGTCGAGGTTCTAGAAGCTATATCTATATATATCGATATATATAGATATAGCTTCTAGGACTTCGACAGACCTCGATCACGACCACGATCTATTGTGTTCCGGCTATAAGTTGTATGAGTGTGTGCACGTCGGCAGTTGCAGTCAGCCATTTTTTCCAGTTAACGTGCAAGTCTGTGCAAGTCAATGCAAGTCGAGCCGCACGGCTCGTGTATAGCCGGCGTTTTCCATTGTCTCTATTATTATTCTAAAGTTGCGTATGTCAGCTGTTGTCAGTTGTATGTAATGTCGAGTCAAGTAAAGTCGGTACAAATCGAGGTACGCGAATAGAGAAGCCGTTATCGAAGCTCCCATCGTCGAAAGTGAAACAAAAGAATGGACGGGGAAGATTCAGAGGAATTTGATTTTTTAATACCGCCTGAAGTGCGGGAAGCAGCCCTGATGACAGCAAGGAATTTGCTGCCCGAAAAATCAAAAAAGAAGTACGAAATGAAATACGAAACTTTCAAAAGATGGCAAGTAGTGAAAAAAGTGAAAAACGTATCAGAGAACGTAATGCGCGCATGCTTTGATGAGTTGTCTGAAAAAAATGCACCCACAACTTTGTGGTCAATTTTCTCCATGTTGAAAGCAACAATCTCCAACAATGAGAACGTCAATATTAGGCGATTCTCAAAACTATTCGCTTTGCTGAAGAGACAAAAAGATGGATATGTGTGCAGAAAAGCGCAGGTTTTCAGCGCAAAGCAAATTGAGAAATTTTTGAACGAAGCTCCAGACTACATTTACTTGGCAACAAAGGTGAAAAAAAACAAATTTCTCGATTAAATTGTTTTCTCGTCTCTACGATCTCAATTAATTAGAAAAAATTAAACTCTTTTTTTAATTCATCACCAATCGTTGGTAGATTATTAATTCGAGGATTGAGAATCAATTCGCTTCATTTTTAACAAATAATGTTTGAAAAATATGAAAAATTAACAAATTTAAGAATGAATAAAATAACAAAGTATAAAAAATAACAAATAAATAGAATGAAAAATGCAATAACGCATTTAACAGAATTGGATTATCAAATAAAAAATTACCAATTTAAAAATGACAGTTTAATTAATTAACATATGAAAGAAATTTTGTTAATTCTCCACCAATCGTTAATGAATTATGAATTGGAGAATCAAGAATCAATTGGCTCTATTTTCAACAAATAATGTATAAATAGTATGAAAAATAAACAAATTTGAGAATAAATAAAATAGCAAAGTATAAAGAATCACAAATGAATAAAATGAAAAAAGAAATAACGCATTCAACAAAATTAGATTATCAAATAAAAAATTAGAAAAGTAAAAAATTAACAATTCAAAAATACAAAAATTTTATTAATTGACAAATAGAAAATTTTTTTTAATTCTCCACCAATCGTTGATAAATTATGGATTTAAGAATTTAGAATCTGTTCGCTGTATTTTCGACAAATAGTGTACAAAATATATAAAATATAAAAAATGAACAGATTTAAAAATAAATAATATAACAATTTATGAAAAATGGCAAATAAATAAAATGAGAAATCAAATAACGAATTTAACATAATTGGATTATGAAATGAAAAGTTGAGAAAATAAAAAATTGACAATTTGAAAGGAACCAATTTTAATTAAATAACATATGAAAAATTTTTTCTTGAATTCTCCACCAATAGTTGATGAATTATCAATTTAAGAAGTCAGAATCAATTCGCTCTATTTCCGACAAATAATGGATAAAAAATATTAAAAATTAACAAATTCAAGAATAAATAAAATAAAAATTTATAAAAAATAACAAATATATAAAATAAAAAATAAAAAAACACTTTTAACTAAATTAGAATATCAAATAAAAAATGCGGAATATGAAAAATTGACAACTTTGTAATAATAAAGTATAATTAAGTAACCTATGAAAATTTTTTCTCTAATTCTACACCAATCGTTGATAAATTATGAATTTCAGAATTGAGAATCAATTTGCTTCATTTCCGTCGAATAATATATAAAATAAATTTGAAATTCGCAAATTTGAGAATAAATTTAAAAAAAGTATGATAGATAACAAATGAATAAAATAAAAAATGAAATAACGAATTTAAAAAAATTGGATTATCAAATAAAAAATTAACAAAATAAAAATTTACAATTTCAAAATAACACAGTATGATTAATTGCAGGTAGTAACAATTTTTGGTGTGAACGGGTGCTGCAGGGGGTGTGAGTTCATAAAAATTATGAACAAGGACATTGAATCTCATGGAGAATTGCTTAAAGTAAATCTGGAAAAAACGAAAAATAAAAAATATCCCTTGTTTATAATCGAAAAAGAGATGTGCAAAGTATGGCTCTGCGATGCCCGAATACGCCTTCACCTCGTTTTTTTGTCAACTTTCGAAACGGCCAATGCATTACGCAGGTGATAGGCAAATATAAATTCGAAAAAATGCCGAAGCAAATTGCTCAATACTTGAATCTCGAGAACCCAAAAATGTACACCAGACATAGCTTCCGAAGAACGTCAGCAACGCTGCTTGCTGAATCTGGAGCAAACACGCTTCAATTGTGCGAACAAGGAGATTGGGCTTCGGAAGGAACAGCTAAAGGTTTGATTTTGTCGACCATTAATGAATTTTATATGGGTTTAAACATAAACTTTAAAATAAATATGGCTTTTTGCAGGTTATGTGTAACCTTCAATAACTAACAAAAGAAAACTTGGAGCCATGGTGACTGGAAGTATAAATCTAATAAGTACTTCCAAAGAGATCCGTTCTGGATTGGAAAAATCGATCAATCTGCCAAACGTATCGAGAATGAACCCACATGAAAACCTATTCCATTTTAAAAAAGGTGAAAACTCATACTTTATTCCTGCAAATCGAACTTTTACCTTCACCACTTTAAAAATTGAAAAAGCCGTTTTATCATAGTCGGGGGGCTTCGCCCCCTGGACCCTCCTTGCTATGCCCTTCATCCGTTCATCTGCTGTATTGTGCTCAAAGAGTGTTCTCGAGTCTTGAGGAAGAGAATTTTTCAAAATTTTATCTAATAAATATGGAAAACTTCTTACATAATTTAGAAGCTTGATTTCGTTGTCTGAAGAAATTAATAAAAAAATGCGTTTCCTCGCGAACAAATGAATGTAAAAAAAATCTGTTGACATGAATTGTTGAAAATTTGGTAACAAACCAAATGAATGGTCGAATTCCAAAATAATTTTGTAGGGCGGAATTTTTGAAAAATTCCCTCCCTCAAGACTCGAGAACATCCGTAAACATAATTTTTTACACATTCGTGAAAAGTATTATAAGTGCTACTACCCACACCCCTTGATGAGCCTGTTAATCGACTTACTATTAATCTTATTTAAATAAATTATAATTTTATTGTTTTCTTCTATTCTCCTTTTCGCAGATTATGTGCCTGTTGAAAAGAACAATGTTGCACCATCATTGAACCAAACTTCAACTATTGTTCGGAGCGAAACAGTTGTCGCTGAAGAAAATTCAAATTCCATGGATTATGTCGATGAGGCTGATTGGGTGAACATTAATAACTCACCAATCACTATGAAAAAGAAAAAAACTGATGTTTCAAGCGAAAAAGTTGTCCATGAAGAAAATTCAACATTTTCGGCTTTTATAGATGAGGCCGACTGGGAGGACGTAGAAATTGAGACTTCTCCGATAGAAAATCAAAAGCAGCCGATAATTAATATCACTAATTGCACTTTCTATTTTAATCGCTAAGAATAAAAAAGAATCTTCAGAACCTGTGATCAGTTAGCGTTGATTACTTTTAGTTTTGTCAAACAGAATTTTTATTATAAGCTAGACAAATGTTTTCATATTTTTCTACACCTAGAAACTCAAATTAGAGGAACAGTTCCTATTATCAGTTAAAAAAATACTCCCCGTTTTGCGTTTTCTTCATTTTGTAATAGAAAATGGATGTAACAAGTATTCGTTCTCTTTATTTACATTTAAGATGATTTTTCAACGTTCAATACATATTCGGTTACTACAAGTACAAAATGATATTTATGCTTTTATTTAAAGACGGAGTTTTATGTCTTATGATTTTCGTTTAAATATTCAGATAAATTTAACGACAAGTTGTAATCGCAGTATGGAAGAGAATTTTAGAATTGTACAAATTATTTTGAATATGATGTACTTTGTCCCTGTGCCAATTACTACTTTAATTGTATGTTTATTCGAAAGAAGAATTTTGCGAGTTTATATTTTTATAACAAAAACAAAATTTCATTCTCGTCTTCTTCCTTGTGTAAAAGATTTTTGTTCATTTTGTATTCAAGATTTAATAACAAACAATAAAAGAATACCACACTGTTCAAACTGTACGAATACAATTTATTATTTTAATAGAAAGTTTTAAAGTTAAACTGTGTTTCTTCTTTACAATACGAAAAATCAAGGTTAATATGCTTTATATTTGCCAAAAATAAAACTGCACGGAGGCCATCCTGTTAACAATAACAAATTTAACATTTAATTCCTCTTTTACTAGTAAAACTGTTGGTGGCTTGTTGACAAATCAAATACCTGGTAAATAAAGATCATCTTCAGATTATCGTTAAAGCAGTTTGAAACTTTCATAATACATGATATCCTACCACTTTTCACATGCATTTTTCCCGCAACAATTGATCGTTTATGAAAACTCCCTTTCCGCAAAAACTCGCGTTTGATCTTTTGGCGCAGAAAATACTATGAGCACCTTAGAGAAACGAACGTTTGAACCTCGTGTAAAGTCGGAACATCTCGGCTACGCCTCGGTGATGCCGACTGTATACTCGGATCGAAAACGCTTGGTTTCTCTCCAGGTGCACAAATTACTATTGCACATTGTGATTTTTCAAGGCTAATTGGAGCATGTATTATTTCTCATCGTCAGACTCGCGCATGATAGTAAAGTTAACTTGACGGTGGTCGCAACAATTTCCATAGTATTATGAAATTAAAAGACTTTTTCTATTATTCATGAATCTATATAACACTTCACCGTAATTTTTTCACTTATTGTCATGTATAACTTAACGACTTAAATATGAAATAATTAACACCGATAGAGGGTAAATTCCGAATTACCGAATAATTATAGAGTAAAATAGGTTGATAACTAATTGCGGCACAGAGACGTGACTGCGAGTTTAGAAATGTCCAAGTTGCAGTTTTCCGAGTTGCGGTTCAACGAAAATTTACAGCAAAAAATTAACATATCTAAGAAGTAGGTGAATAAAGTTCTCTATATTCAGAAATTGCCGTTTTATATCGATGGGAAATGCTGTAAACGTAGTGGTATAATACGTCGCTTTCGACTTTCACAATTCCTTGAAAAATTATTACCTTTTTTTGTGATCTTGTCGATTTCCTCTAAAAATTTGGATGAAAACTCCGTTGTCTGGTAAATTAGAATAAACAAGCTCAGTGGATTGATATCGTTGATGAGTCTTGTTTATTTACGAATAAGTTGAAACCGTTTACATTGTAAATAGTTTCTTGCAAAAGGTTACACTAGTTACAAAAGTTGTACTTCCAAAAACGCTGGAACAATGCTAAGATAAATTCTTTGCATACAGTAACGAATGGAATTTCGAAGACGAGACTTATTCGAAAGAGAATTCAACAATTTTCGAACCAACAAATTCGTCAAACATTGACGATGAATGTAAAAAGACGATATTGTTCATTTTGGTAAAGATCGAAAGTCGCCATTAGGACCTTTCTAAAATAAACATTTTTTCTCTGCACCGCAACTTGGACATTATTCAGTAGATCGATCTGCAACTCAGAAGGTACTGTAATATGAAACTCAAAAAATGACCTAGAAAGGTTTTGAGGCACAATCAAATTTTCTCAACAAAGAATGATGCCGTTGTATCTCGCTTGGATGTTTCGTCTAGAATCAGTGACGGTCTAAAACAGAATTTTAAACTGAGATCGACTGAAGGAAAAAAAAATTGAAAAATAATGGAAACTTTAGACAGTTATGAAATATTTCGATGTTTTTTTATTTTATATTCCTGTTGATGATTCTTTATTGAAGCAGGTTTCAAACTCTAGTTCCAATCTTGTGACTTCCATTTCCTCTTTGATATTACGACGTATGGTCTTATCATTCACTGTTATCTTTGTGGATTACTCATATTAATATTATTGTCTCACGCACACTAACTATTTTTGAATGTTCGAATCCGTAGAATATTTCAGTCATCAATAGAGTAATGTAACCCCGCAAAAAATGAATATATTTAAATGGAAGTTATAAATGATAACGAATTGCACTGTCAATCATCAGTTTCAAGATATGAAATGAATATATTAGCAAGTTTTAAAAATAAATGGGAATAAGTAAAGTATTGACTAATTGTCAAATTAATACACTGAGAAAAATAGCACCTAGTCATTGTGGCTAGGAAAAATGTAGTTGCTGAAGAGTAGTCCCACACACGTGGAAAACTGGTTGTTCTGACTAGGATCATTATTGCAGTAACGTGATTTGTAGTCATTGAGACCACATACTGAGTTATTTCGAGCGCTTGGTCATTATTACTAGTTAACGTAGTTGAAAATGTCCTTAACTGATAGACCACGCTATTTGAACTTGACATATTGAGTTTCCACGACTAGAATAACGTAGTCACTGCGACTAGGCAAGAAAAGTCTCAAGAGAGCGAATCAATCTGTAGAGAATTAAAGGTTAATGATATGTGAGTTTGGGAGAAAAGTTGCGTGCGCGTTCTAAATAACGTGCAAGATGATTGAAGTAAGTACGATGTGAGTGCGGTGATCAGGAGGACTTTTCGGGTGATAGAATTTAAGTGCGGGTATTGTGATGCGAGAAACTTGCTCACCCTGGCGGCGATCGCGCGGTGATTGTCCGTGAGAGTGAGGTTAAGGCGGGACGTCAGGTCAGTGAAATCTTAGGTGCTTTCGAACTTTTGACAAATTGCTTTTTTCACCGAAAATATTATGAAACTGCTTTTGCGAAACGTGCAAAAGCACCTAGAATCAGTTTTAGCTCAAAAAATCGCGTATTTGCGACGTAATCATACATAACAATTTCGGACGTGTTTTGGACGGCTCTCAAGCCTAGTCGCTGTGACTACATTACCTAATCGCGGTGACCACTTTTTGTACGTG
The DNA here is from genome assembly GCA_022816925.1 of Trichacis sp. ZL-2020. NCBI lineage: Eukaryota > Metazoa > Arthropoda > Insecta > Hymenoptera > Platygastridae > Trichacis > Trichacis sp. ZL-2020. Next base: position 1,538 of record JABFQI010000457.1, on the reverse strand, counting down.
CACTGACAACCGAACATCTGTTAAAGACAACTATGAAACGTAGCAAAGGACAATTTCAACTAGGCATTACCACGTTCCTATCACCCGGAATTTCTCTCAGTGTATGATTGTATAAGTATCATCTTCGTCTAATGACGCCGAGACTTTTTTTTTAAAACATATACAACGCTTATCTATCACTTCAATGACATTTTAAACATTTTTATACAGCACGTATTATCAATTGAAGGTAGATGTATAGAATTTTAATAGGGAATATTAATTGGTCATCTGTGTTTCTCAAAAGCTTGCACTTCATAACGATATTATAAAAACTGATGAAGAACTTAACACTGCCATCGTGATAAAAAATAAATACGACAGTAAAAACGAGTTTTCAGACTGAAAAAAAAGTTTCTGTGAAATTTGCGACACGCGGAGTAAATATTTTAAGTGTTTACATATGTAAATTACGATTATGTCTCACAAGGGAATGGCCTCAAGTCTGAAATTCAAATCGAGACATGCGCACTTATCATGTGATTTTAAACAATTCATTTCTGCAAATTCAAGCTCCACTGACAAAAAAGCCGAGATACGTAAAGAATGAAATTCAATTAATTTTCAAAAAAATGTATTGCCATCTCGGTTCGAATTTCAGACTTGAGGCCTTCCCTTTTTCAACAATAATTTTTTCCAATACAAAATTCCGTTAGACCTTGTGCGTTTGCTTTGTGCAATTATGAAACCATTCGTTTCGTTGTTCAAGTAAACGCAGTGACCATCGAATTTCATTATCGTTTCATGAGGCAAACAAATTTTTTCACGATAATACATTTCTTATTTCTAAATTTAGTGAGTCTCGTCATTACTTTGAAGACGTTTTAGGAGTCTCCTAATTTTTTTAATGGCATAGTACTCATTTCAGGCAAATATGTTTTCCATTTTTTAGAATTTGAAAAGAGTTTTCTTTCGAATGTAGAAATTAGATATATCATGTGATTCTAGAATATGAATACGTTTCATCTGCATTTTTCCTTCCTAACATTGCTAACAAGAAGCGTAATATGAGGCTATATACAATATAAATTGGGAATAAGATGATCTATTTACATTAACTGCACTTATAAAAATTGATAGATGCTACTGGCACAGGCAGCTCACATCAATAAGTATATTAATATTTGGAAATAATATAACTATCATATTTATTTACATGATTTATTTTCAAAAATACCCCAATATTAATTTCTTCGCCAGAAAAATGAAGAAAACTGGCCAGAGGTAGAAAATATTCGGAAAGGGACCTCAACCTAAAAATGAAATATATACATTTATGTTTCCTCTACATGTAATTTACGTTTTGCATGTATGATGTGTAAATAATTATTGATATATACAATTAGACAAGATTAAGATCGAAGGTATGTACAAAACGAATGAGATAAGGCCAGTGGAAAGGTAAATTCACATGTTTACGCAAGTTTCGTACTCATTCATTCTATAAGCCGGCAGAAGCGCTCGTCTTTGTTGTACTCTCTATCTCTGTCAGTAAGTGA
>JABFQI010000456.1:0-11303 GCA_022816925.1 Trichacis sp. ZL-2020 | reverse complement strand
GAACTCCTCATTTTTGTACCATTCCAAAAAAAGTTTTTTCCATGTATCTTTTGACCTTTCCGATTCAGTGCATTGTTCCGAACAAAATTGAGCAACGTCATCGCAAAGTCGTAATTCTTCAAGGGAAAGATCATGAATTTCGAGTTTGGAATCAAAATTTGACTTTTGCGTATCGTTAACGAAATCCCACGAGTCGTGAAATACTCGTTTCCACGCTGTTTGCAAAGTCGATTGTTCAACACTCTTCCATGCGTTACTCAGCATTTGGCAGCAGTTTCTAAGGTTGAGGTTTTTCAAAAAGTCGTTCGTCTTACAGTTTTCTCCCTCAATTAGTAGCTTTCGCAACAGATTTTTCTTGTAAATTTTTTTTGTAGTCGCAATGATTTGCTGATCCTGGGGCTGGATGAGGGCGCTCACGTTTGGAGGCAAGTACATGACCTCGAAGTTTTCGTGTATTGTGTTAAGTTCCTCCACACTTGGATGTGTTAGGGCATTGTCTAGAATCAGGAGCACTTTTCCTGACAATCCTGTCTCTTTTTGGTGGTCCAGTACCCTTTTTATAAACTCGTTTTTGTACCTGAAATAAATTACAAGTTGAGTTATATTAATTAATTGTTAATATTATTGTTTAAATTCTTATCCTATGTTGATACTGCTATTATACAACTGCTCCAGTTATTGACCAATGGAAGAAAATTCATTATTCAATTTATTTTCTGCGCAATTTATTAAAATAAAATTTCACATGAATAATTTAAAAACATTGCTTGAAAAGTCCTTCAAATTATGCTTTTAAGAAGTTTTACATGGAATTAAATAAAATTTCATAAAATCCGGGAAATCGTTCAATGCACTAATAAATGTACCCCCATTTTATTATGATTACACTCGAACCTCCGTTCTTGACGCCTCAATTCTTGACTCGCTGAATTTCTCAAATTCGTCACTCTTCGCTCGAGAACGGAGGCCCTATTGTTTCCAAATTTCTTTTCTGGCTCCTGAGCTCGAAAGGATAGGGCCGTATAACGTTGATCAGATCAAAGACTCGCATGTTTCACGGAATTACCCGAAATTGTACGTGACTCCGTCGGAATTTTCACCCTCGATTCTTGGCAGCACAAGACAAGAATCGAAGTTCGAGTGTATTTTATTTTTTATTTGTATATATTATTAAATCGATGTTTTTACATTAAATTTTTCATGAAACACAAAAATCTTTATTTGGGAACATTGAAATAATTTTTGAACCCATTCTATTAGAAATATTAATTTAATTTTACACATTTGTCAGATATTGGGGTAGGACAGTTATGTTTATAATTTTGTTAGGAAATATATAAACTTATAATATCGAAATATTGAATCAATTACCATAGTTTGAGCAGGTAACTGTCAATCCGTAAACTGGGCTGCAATGTGTAAGTGATATCAAGACTTTTAATATATTCCAGAGTTTGTTGTTTCGTAGTTTCTTTTTGGCCCTTACGTTTCTTGCTCATCAGATTTTTTATACTTCTTGGTCTCGCGGATTTCCCCATTATCATTATTGGAATTTGATGTGTGCCACTGGCATTCGAACAAAATAAAGCTGTCAATCTTTCTTTCAACATTTTTTCTCTTTCTGCTGAGTTTTCCAAGACTGATGCAAGCGCATATGCTCCCAAAACTCTCCAATTAATTCCCGATTCGCCTGCATTATACAGATTACATAATTTTAAATTTTCTTTCTCGACTTTCTCTGCCAGAGTCCTAGAAAAATTTTCCGCGGCTTCGACGTCGTTAGACGATTTTTCTCCTTTCGTTAGGATTTGTGATATTCCATGCCTTTTTTTGAATCTTTCGAGCCAACCAGTGCTTGCCTGTAAAAATAAAATTTAAAGTACATATCTTTTTCATATTTAATTTATGAATTTTGAAAAATAATTACTATCATGAAAATATACAATTTTTTAAAATCTTAATTCTGGGTTTTGAAATCCACAAAAAATTTTGACACAATTAATGTTTATCAATGTATTAAAAATACTGTAAAAATTGTCTGATTCAACGAAAAAAAGGTTGTGGAACTTCACCGAAAGTGATATTGAATAAAAATCAAAAATTAGCACAATTTTGTGTGAAAAATTACAGATCATAATATATGCCGTTAATTTTTTAAATAATTATTGAGAATAATAACCTAATGCGAAATTTTCTAGAATTATGACATCAACAGTTTTTTGTGGTGTTTTTTCTCGTGAATTTTATAATTTATTCATTTTGAAATGTGACGTGGAATGAAGAAATCGACCTAACAGCTTCAAACCGTTCGATCTATTTTCCAGTAGAACAGAATTGAAAAAAAGACTTTACAGTTTCAAGCTGTTATGTCGATTTCTTCATTCCACGTCACATATGTTTATAACAATCAGGAGCGTAGCCAGAGGGGAGGGGGGGAATTCAAGGGTTCGACTCCCCTCCCCTTCGCCCCTCAAAGTCTGAGAATAATTATTTTCGACAATCATTGTCAAAAGCATTTCTCACAAAAAAAACCAATAGAATATTGGCACTTGTGTAGGGTTTTTGTAATATCGTATATACGATTTTGTATTATTATTAAAATATTATCATATTTAATTGATATTCTACCATTATTTATTACGATTTCATTCTTTTTATGAATAATATCAATATTGTTATATGTATTTTGTAATAAATTTGTGCATTGTTTCTTTGACAATTGTTATTGAAAATTTTTTCTTTTTTTTTCTTGAATATTTAACCATCTGTTGATTGGAGTGTACAATCATGATTCATAAGTTTTTAAGTGTGAACAAAATTTGTAGTATTGAAATAATAATTTTTTTTTTAATCTTCCCAGATAAAAATTGAGAAAAAATTAAACAATTTCTCAATTTCAATGTCTGAACCATTTTATAAATTTTACGATATTTTGATTGTGTCCTAAAAAGAAATCCGAAGTTTTCGATCGAAAAGTGAGGTTAGGTTAACTTTGTTTACACATAACAAATAAACTTACTTTGAAATTAGGAGAACCTCCTAGCGATTCATTCAAAATTAGTGCTTTTTTTTTAAGCATAGGGCCGGATACTGGATTACCATTATCTCTCCCTTGGGAATACCATTGGAAAAGAGCAGCTTCCAATGCACTATTAACGCACGATTTTGTGGTCTTTTTTTTATTGTACTCAATACTGTCTACATTTTTTATAATCTTGTCCTCGCGTGCAATGATTTTTCTATAAAACTGATCACTAATTCCAAATTCTGCAAGAATACTTTGTTTTGGCATGCCTGCCTTCATTCTCTTTAAAACATTATGTTGATCTTCATACGATAAACGTTTTCTTTTATTTCCAACTGCCATTGTGCCACGTGTTTTTTTTATCAAAATGCAAGAAACTGCCAAGAACGGGCAAGGATTGATAAATATAAGCCAACACTGATTCGGATTTCGGAAATGTAGAAATAATGATTGATGAGTTGAGTTGAGTTGAGATGTTATGACTTTAGCACCGCAGTCGCGGGGATACGCTATACGTCAGTTCCTTTTAGATCAGGGTTCAGCTACTGATCAGAAGATGTCTCGCTATTCGTTTTAATTAGTCATTCAATTATTTTGTTTCATTCTATTTTATTTTTATTATGAGTATTATTATCAATATTGTTATTCTTGCAAAAGTATAAGGGAATGGGATATAGTAAAAGCTCTTAAAAGGTTCATGTAGTATTAGGTATGGATCAGAACAATTACCCAACAGACAAGGAACCAATAATTAATTTTTTTTTTTAATCAACCATTAGTTCCCTGAATGTTAATCGTTATAAATTATGACTGTATATTATATGTTAATATTTGTATTTTTGATATATCTTGCTAATTCGTGATAGATTTTTATATTATTACTAAAACTAAGTTGATGTACATCAAAGGGGGCTGGGGCCCCTAATCTGGTTAGGTTTATAATTAATTTATCACTTTGTTCTTCAAATTTTTCACATTCGAAAAACAAATGGTTTTCTGTTTCAAGTGCTTTGTCACAGTAACTACACGTTGGGTCATTAATAATATTTTTATCGAATAAGTGTTTATGAGAAAGCGTGTGATGTGATCTCAAGCGATTTATTAAAGATATTGTGAATTTATTTAAGCTATTGAAAGGGCATTTGAGAAACCATGGATCATGTTTTTGTGAAATAGAAGCAAAATTTATATATCTTTTCCCTTTTGTTTGGAATGTTAGGTTCAGAAAGTCTTGATTTTTTTTAAGTATGACATTTTTTAAATAGTTTTTAATAGATGAAATATGATGAACTTGAGTCGTATGATTTTGTATTTCTAAGGCTTCTTTTGCTAGCTTGTCTGCCGTTTCATTTCCTGAAATTCCGACGTGAGATGGGACCCAAAGAAATTGGATGTCTCGTTGGTTGGTTTCGGTAATTTCAATTGTCATTTTCTTTATTTCCGCTATTGTACTCGGAGCGACTATTTTATTTGAGTCTAGGTGTTTGATAGCTAAAAGAACGCTTTGTGAATCAGTGATAATTATGGCCTTTTTAATTTCAGTATGATTATTTATTACATTCATCGTTTTAAAAATTGCTCCTGCTTCTGCGTCAAATATGTTGTTGATGTAATGACATTTTTCTTTATAGGACCATTTTAATTCTGGGGAGTGTCCAGCAAATCCCACTTGCTCTTGCTTTTTGGATCCGTCAGTATAGAACGTGTAGTATCCTGAGAATTTTTTTGATATGTAATTATTTAAGGTCTTATTAGGATCCTTAGATCGGAGACATTCATAACCTGTGTCAAGATCGATTTTTATTTCAGTAGAATTTATTGAGAATATTTTTTGTGGGTAATTAAGGGAGCCTGGATAATTGGTTTCAAGAGTTGTGTAGTTTAAATTTTTTAGGATGTGATAATTTGAAATAAGTGTTGATTTGTTAATAAAATTGTTGTTTTTTATTAGCGAGAGTTGTTGAATTAGGGGTGTTAGTAAATGGTTTCTATTTGGTAGAATTTTTATTAAATGTGTTAGCTGGAGAAATTCTCTTCTTAGTTTAATTGCTGGTTCTTTCGATAAATGTAGGATGACATTAGTAGGGGTAGTTTTGATAACTCCTAAAACTATTCGAAGAGCAGCATATTGAATTTTATCTAGTTTATTTTGTGATTTCTTACTTAAATTGTATACGCTATGAGAGCCCCAGTCCAGTGTTGCTCTGATAAGACCTTTATATACATTGAGTAGGTTGATAGGGTGAGCGCCCCATTTTATTGTGGAAATGGATTTTAAAATGTCAATATGTTTTCTGGATTTATTTGTGATACATGAGACATGAGAATCCCAATGTAAGTTGTGTTGTAGAATGACTCCAAGATATTTTAATTCGTTGACAGGTTCTAAGTATTTATTATTTAAGTGTATTTTATTACGGAGAGATTCAAGTTGGGTTTCTTCACTGGATGAGCGAGTAAAAAGAATAAATTTTGACTTTTCTGGTGCTAGAGTCAGATCTCTTCCTTGAAACCATGTGTTTAAAGAATGTAAGTTCAAATTGAGTGCGTTAATAATTTCTAAAACTTTAGTATTAGAATAAAAGATGACAATGTCGTCGGCATATAAAATAATTTTAACGTTTTTATCAATTGCATTCAGAATTTCCGCTAAGTATAAGCAAAATAGAATAGGAGACAAAATAGAGCCTTGGGGGACTCCTTTGGTGGCTTTAAAGTTTCCTAGGAAGAAGTTGTTGCTGTAAATATGTAGGTTTCTTAATTTTGTCATTTTATATATAAATGTTATTAGTTTCGAGGGGATACCAAGCCTAGCTAGCGTTTTTGCTAAGATATCTGGATTGACATTGTCAAATGCTCCCTGAATATCTAAAAATAGGGCTCCTGTATGTTTTTTTTCTGAAAAATTTATATTAATGTGGGTAGTTAAGAAGGTGATGTTGTCAGGACAGGATAATCCTATTCTAAAGCCTGTTTGAAATCTTGGGATTAAGTTATTGTTTTCAATCCACCAGTATAGTCTTGTATGAATCATTCTTTCAAAAAGTTTCATAACGTTACTGGCTAAGGAGATAGGTCTGTATCCTTTATTTTCTGGTTTAGGAATTAAAATGACGAAATATTCATTCCATACGTCAGGGAAGTCCCATCGGTTGAAAAAGGTATTAAAAAATTTAAGTAACATGTCCATTGCTTCCTTAGGTAATTTTTTAAGAATTTTGTTAGTTATTAGATCGGGGCCTGCCGCGGAAAAGGGTTTCGACTTTTTTATGGCTTTTGTAAGCTCATTAATGCAGAATGGTTTTATTAAATTCAGGTCAAGTTGTGATATGTGCTTATTTTGATTTTCTGAGTATGATTGAGATAATGATTTAATTGTTTGTTTAACAGATTCAAAGGTGAGATTGGTAGGTTGAGAGATTTTATTAATTGCATTTTTGAACATGGGGTCGTCAGGGCTTTTTGAAGGATTGTTCGTTGAAGTTGATTTTTTTCTTTTATTTGAGAATGCTTTTATTATACCCCAAGTTTTTTTGGCATTCATTTAAGGATTAATATTTTCGCAAAATTTGGTGAAATTTAGTTTTTTAATTTTCATTAGTTCTTTATGCGAGGAGTTATAATAGTCATATAGTTTATTAATGTTATCAATCGAAGAATTTTGTTTAAATGAGTCCATTAATTTTTTTCTATGTGCCATTATAGTATTGCATTCATCGTCCCACCAAGGGGAGGGACTTGTTTTTTTGTTTGATGTGCGAGTTTTAATTTTGGCACCACTCTGTATGAGAGCGTTTTTCATGATATCGATGAAATTTGAATAATTAGTGAGAAAATTGTCGTAAGAGAAGGAGAATTTTTCTGCTAGGTCTGATTTTATAATTTCTTGAAACTTAAACCAGTCAACTTTATTTAGTAAGATAGCTGGTCTTGCTCCAGATATTAATTTATTTTGAATTTGATTTATATCGAGAATTATAGGTAAGTGGTCGCTGTTTAGAGCATCATCAAATATTGACCATGTAGCTTTATTAATAAGATTATTTTTAGTGAAAGTTAAATCCAGTGCATTGTGTGTGTTTGTGCGTTTACAGAAGTGTGTGGGGTTTCCGTCGTTTAGGCATATCAATGAGCTAGATTCATATGCGTCGACGAAATTTTTAGCTTCTGTAGTTGTTTTGTAAGTGTGCTTTTTATTATTTATATTATTTGACCAGTGTGGGTGGATTAAGTTAAAATCTCCAACTAAAATTGTGTTTGTGTAGGTATCTAGAAAATCCATCAATTGGGACCAGAAGTTTGGATTAGTTTGGTTATTTGGGGGGCTGTAGAGTGAGAAGATATTGAAGTGAGTTTCGCCATATTCGACGTTAATAGCAAATAGTTCAACTTTATATTTTTTTAGGATGTTTTCTATATCTCTTGGTAGTTCAATATTTTTGTAATTAATAGATTCATGAATATAGTAAAAAAGACCGCCTCCATTTCCCCAGCTTCGATCTTTTCTAATTTTATTGTATTTGTTAATGTCTGGGATATATTTTGAGTTAGGTTGAAGGAATGATTCGCACAATGCAAGAATTGATATATTTAATTTATTAATTAAAAAATTTATCCAATGAGTTTTATTACTGATACCCCTGCAGTTCCAATGAACTAATCTGAGATGTGTCGAGTGGTTATTTGTGTAATTCATAGAATATAGAGTTTGAGTATATTGTTATTGCGATATAATATTAATAATTTTTTTTTTGTTAAAGAAAAAGTTTAAGCAGAGGAGATTATAGATTAGAGTGTAATTGTTAAGTGTAAGAAAGAAATTTTTGTATGTATGAATGTTGGGAAATTATAGGGGAGATTTTAATGTTGAATTTCAGATACATCTTCAGTCATCTGAATGTCGGCGCTCTGAGATTCTTCAAAGGGATGAGCTTCAAAGAGATTCGACAGTTCAATAGAATCAGTTTGTTTTGAGTTTTTGTTAGAATCATTAGATTTGTCATAATTGTTGTTGAGGATCGAGATGGGTTGTTGGAATACGGAAGGAGGATTGTCTCTTTTTTGTGCTATTTTCCTTACAGGTTGTGAGGTGGCAGAGTTGGGACAGGTTTTGGTTTGTGTGTGGTGGATTTTGATTGGAGCGAAAGTGAAATCTTTTTTTTCTCTCAAAATGGGGTTTTTTGTTTTTTTTGGGTTTGATGATTTTTGGATTTTGTGAGATGGCTCGGGGTCCGACCATTGGATTGGGGGGAATTCTTTTTCTGACATAATTAGAGGTGGAGCGTGTGAGGAATCAGTTGGTTTGAACTGAAAACGGTTCATTTTTGAGACGGCTTCTTTGTAGGTCAGATTTTCTGTGGCTTGTATTTTTTTTATTTTTACATTTTTTTCAAAGAGAGGACAGCTACTGTCCGATGCTTTGTGCTGAATTTCATTATCAGTTTTTTTGGATCTGATGCAGTTGATGCACGTTGAGGCGTTTATATTTTTGCATTCTTTTGTATAATGAGATTCAGCACAATTGGAGCAATTCGGGGAAGTCGCCTTGCACCATTTTTCCGAGTGACCAAATCGATTGCACTTTTGGCATCTTTGGACTCTCGGAATGAACGGAATCACGGGGCGATATCCCCCGAAGAGTACCAATTTTTCTGGTAAAAAATGATTGGCGACTGTAATTTTTACACTTTCAGAGGGAACAAATTGATCACCTTTTTTATAGGTAAGTCGCTGGCAGGACATTATAGACACCTCCGGTCCTCTCCAAGAGGGAGGGGGACGGATGTAGTCCACCACATCCTGTTCGCCGATGTTGAGATCTATGTCTCTTAGGACGTATGACCTCGAAACACGGTTGGTGGGGATGTATGCATGCCAGAACTCCCCAGTATATATAGTGTCAACAAAGTTTAGCCTAACAAATTCATTTGCGGCGGAGAAATTTGCGAAGAATAGTTTGAATTTATTTTGTCCAGATTTTACGATCGACTGCAAGTTTTTCATTTCTGTCGGATAAAGTTTATGGAGGAGAAAGCCCATTCCAGTTTCTCCGAAATGTTTTACTTCCTTATTTTCGTTCGGCAGTTTGCCCTGCACTTGTTCTAGATTAACCAGATACGGGGCCCCGTGATGATGTTCATATTTATTTTTCAAAATTTTCAAGTCAAAATCGGATTGCAATTTTTCGTACATTACCCGCAGCTCGTCGCTGGAGTATGTTAGTTTTCGTTTTTTCCCGCCCGGGATCGTCATTTTGAGCAAAATTTGATCTATGGAAAAGTGTGTTCAATTCTTACCTTTTGATGATTTTAGGTTAACGGAAAAAATTTTTTGGTTATGTAATACACTCTACTATCCGGTGAAGAAAAGCAGGGATATTGGGAGGGATAAGGTCCCTACGCTCAACGTCTTCTGATCTTGCTGTTGAATTTATCGCATGAAGCAAGTTTTTTATTACTTTTTATCAAGAATACTCAATTAAATTATCGGCGTGTTCGGAGAGTTCATCCTATCACGAAGGGATTCTCAACTCAACCCCAGCCACAACTTCAACACGTAAATGAACTGAAATTGACTGAAATAAACTGACGTATATCCGTATAATTGTCCAAAAATACGACTACAGTGCTACCTGTTCTCTGTTGCTCAACTATAAATTATCGATAAAGAAGTTTTAAGGATCTAAATTCTTCAATTAGTCTGACATGTATATTTTATATAGCGATTTTCTATCTTTCAGAACATTCAAAGTTGGATTTATTAATGGCAAAAAATACAAATTAATATAGTTATTCAAAATATAGCATTTTTCGCTTCCGCCACGTACAGAGAAAGCGTTGAATTTCAATATTACACATCGTCGGACCACCGTCGGAACCAGTTTTGCCAGAGCTTATTCAGCGGAAAAATAAAAAATAACATATTTATCACAAAAATTTTTAATGCACCTAAATATACATTTAAAAGCTGCGAAAATTTTAATTTTATACGATATTATCGACAAAAATATATATGAACTATGAAGAATTTTGTTTCCGCGAGTTCGATTTCGTGCAAATCGTTAAATAGTACTTAAATACATTTTGCGAAGAATTGAAATTATCGAGGAAATTATAATGAATTGTTGAACTTTTTTTTGTTATTTATTGTATGCATATATGAAATTATGGCAATAATAATAATTAATCGGATTTTAAAAAAAAGGAAGTGATTTTTTCTTGCATTAGATAAGTTTGGTGTTACACTGGTAGACGTTTAATTTGAACAAGTCAACAATACCAGTCATAAAAAATTCAAATTTTTCTTGAATTGTGCGCATGCGCAAAGCGAAGTCATTTCCTCTCGGCCATTTTGTTCATTGCCGCTGGTGCTTTCTTTCCCGGGGTGGCTGTGCTTGTTCTCATGCACTCCCATCGTTGTTTTTGTTAATTCGACGAAAGTGACGACAAAAAGCGAAGAAAATGGTGAGTCTTTACTCTTCTCAATATGTTTTCACAATAAATTTCGTGATAATGTTCTCGGGGTAATCACTTTTCTACAATATTTACGAACACATACTAACATTTGTTAGTACACCTCCGGAATATTTTCTACCACGTGTCGCAAACCATTTGATTTAGATTTTATTTTTGTTTCCTCAAAAGTTTGTTCGGCCAAATATATACATTTGTAATTTTTAATTATTCATGTGTGTAAGTTGCTCTTAATTAGCGAGTTACAGCAAGATCAGTAAATAGAAATGTTATTTTTTAGGTTAAGTTGTCATTAGATATATTTCAGCGAAATCGGTGTATGTATTGAATGAATGCCACAGCGAAATTCGCTCCGTCAAAAAATGACAACTTGAATGTATATTGGGACCTCTCCAAATTGAATGCTCGATATCTTATTCAATTCTTATGGGAATTATCTGATACAATTATGGAATTATCTGATACAATTTTCTTATTAGGTCAAGCATATACTCTTAAACTAGAATTACTTAAAACCCTAAAATCGATTTTAGGGCTCTTAGGTAGGTTTTATATCCTTCCACGCAAACGCTGCATTTCCATTTCTAAACGTTTAAATCTGTGGTTTCCTGGAAGAACAGCTTAAGGTAGTACTTACCTTTGAAAGATTTATACTAATCTGTATCTGAAATTTTTAGGGTTTATTCTTTAGACTGTTAGAAATGCGTGGTTTTTTTTTCAAATTTTTTTACAGCACAATTTCGGAGAAAAAAAATCTCAAAATTTACATGTAGGTATATGGAAAATGGTACATTTTTGCTTATAGA
>JABFQI010000455.1:0-11311 GCA_022816925.1 Trichacis sp. ZL-2020 | reverse complement strand
AACTTTAGCTAAAGTTTCGTAAAGTCTCGCGTAAAGTTTCAAACGCGCAAAAATGAAACTTACTAAAAACTTCAAAAATTTTTTTTTATAAATACGATATTCCACATTGATGATACTGTTGATGCAAAAATTATTATTTTTTAAAAATTAGGCACATTTAATCGTTCGAAGGTTTAAAAAAAATTAATTAAATGTGTCGTTTATGAGGTTATGTTTTATTTTTACATTTGACTGCATTCGACAGCACGCGAAATTTGAATGCGCGCGCTAAACTTTGTATTTGATAACTTTATAAACTATACAACGTAATGAAAATTGTGAAAATCATTGAAATTTAATCCAAAAAATGCGCTAATGCATTTATTATAGTGTGTATATATATTTAAGTGAATATTTATATATATTTGAGTATGTATATAACGGTGCGTATATATACTTGAATTTCGTGCGCTAAAAATAAAGTGGCAACCTGGAAAGCAAAGACATAACCTAAAATTTCAGCGATATTTTCTATCATTTTCAGTGCTTTTTTGTTCAAAAAATTCTTGTCTTTCGATATTTTCCTCATAAGCTATCAAATTGCAATGTTGAACATTGCAAACATTAAACATTAAAATCACTTATAAGAAATTTCTGAAGTTCCACACAGTTTCACTTTTGCGCTTTTGAAGCTTTAAAAAACTTTAGTAAGGTTTCCTAAAGTCTCACGTAAAGTTTCGAGCCAGCTGTTAGGGTTTTGAACAATCGTTTGGATCGAATATCTCATTGAAAATTAACAAAAATCCATAATTTATATATTAGCAATGAATTTTCAATGGTGGTCTGCAAAGTACAAGTGACAGTTTATTGTGGACCAGTGAAGAATAGAAAATGCATTTGTTTATTTATTTTCAAAGTAAAATGATAGTTTCAACATAGCGAACACGTTAAAAAACGTTTTCACTACACAGTTACGTGTTATTGCGCTTCACAAATACTTTATATTCGAATTTGTCCAAAATTTTTCTTAGGTGGTCCACAATAACCCGAAACCTATCGTACATTTGGTAATAGTCTGTAATTAATGAATTACAAACTATTACAGCCAGCAAGGTAGGTATCAGTTTTTTTTGTCGTTTTTTTTTCGTTCATTTGACAATTTGCCTTCTGCACTGGTTTATATCGTTATTTAATTTATTAAAACAACTATTTACGAGTAATCAATTAAATTCGTAATCAATTAAATTCCTTTAAAAACCAGTGCAAGAGGCAAATATAAAAAAAAAACTGATATCTACCTTGCCGGCTGTAATAGTTTGTAATTCATGAATTACAGACTATTACCAAATGTCCGATAGGGAACTCCCTTATAACAGAAAACCAAATCTTTCTAGGTCTGAGGATTAAATCCATTTTCAAAAATATTTCATGGAACATCAAAATTCTTGATAACGAGTTATTAGACTCATTATGAGCTATAAAAAATTTCGAGTTGTTTCGAAGCAATTGAACAAAAATAAGAAATTAGTTTATATCTTTTCATTATTAAAAGAAAATGCTGTAAAATCGATTGTGAATACGAGGTCATCTTAATATATTTTATTTAGTCCATTTATTTTCAGTTAAGAGTCAGTAGTATTTGTGCTTTCGTTCGATTCAACTGTCTTCTGTTTCTCTCAAATTCTTCTGATATTTTTATAACTTTTAGCAGAATAATAAGGCACTTTGATACAGGCAAATAATTCAATTATCAGAACCATCATGATGAGCAAAATGAAAATTGTTATTTTATTGGCTTTCGTTTGCTCGTCTTTTGCTCAACCTCCTCTTTCGCCAACTGCAGGTTTGTCTTCGGTTACTAAATTATATTTTTAATCCATTTTTGTCTATCTATGTAAATTAGTAATCTAGGTAATTATAAATTTCAAGAAATTAACATCGCACATTTCTTAAAGAGGCCGTCGATAAATGACGTCATGCTGTTAGAAAAAGACATAAATATCATTCAGCACTTACGAGAAACAGACGCATACATAGAAAAACATGACGTCATTTATGGACGGTCCCAAAGCCATGTTTTATGATTGCGCTCATTTCATGCCCGCGCGCGGAAAAAATTCGTATTTTTTCGCCCTTAACGTGAAAAGTATCGTTCGAGTTTTGGGGCAAATGTCGATTTTAGCTCAGACGATTTTAGGACTTGCCTTCGGCTCATCCAACATAGACATCTTGCCTCCAAGCACGAAATATACTAATTCATGTAGTTTTGATACCTTGGACTTAGCTTGCTATCTTAGAAAAATATGAATTTATAATTATTTCGAATTCATAAGACGATGAAAAATTTCGCAATATTAATATACAATTCAATGATTCAAAATATTCACATTTTCATTATTTTCATTATTTTCATCTACTGCATTAACTGATTAATAATATTAATATTCATTAAAAATTTTCATTTGATATGAATTTAATTGATGACATATATTTATCGATTGATCATTACTGTTTATACTGCTTCAAATATGAAAACTTTGAATCATATCCCAAATAAATTATTTAAATTTCCTACATATTACATTACTTACACAATTCAAGAAACTGCAATAACCCTACATTGTTATTAACGTTGTGGACAAAGATTCATATGGATTAATTTTGTAATAGTGTGAAAGATTCAAAATTGAATATACGAGGAATAATGAAAGATCTGGAATAATTTATTATTCCAATAAGTAAACTAAATTATTCAACAATAAAAATATACGATTTTTATGAATTTCTAATTATGTTCCCTAATTCTGTATTTTAAAAAACACATCCTAATTTTCACCAAAACATCGGTGCATACAAATTCAGATTCAATGATTTTTTTCCAGTTGGAGTGGAGAAATGCCCGAAGAAAAGAAAATGGAAGACGGACATGATTGAAAAATATCAAACCGATCAAACGGTAGACCCTCCCATTGCATTCGGTGATAACCTTAGCTTTTGGAATGAATTGATTGCGGGGTCACTAGCAGAAAAAAAGACTGATGTTCCAAATGATGTCGATGCTATAATCTCTGATTTGAATGACAACAGAAAGACCATTTTGCAGACAGATACTAACTCGAAGCCAAAGTATTTGGTTTCTAAACTATGGCCAATAAATAATCAGATTACGTTACTTAAAAAGGTAAAAGTATTAAGCTGCAAACAATTAAAGGAACGTAAACTGACCTTCGGAAAAGGGACGTTTCGAAAGATTGCTACAGAATTAAACGAAGAAATAGAAGGAGCCAAATATGACAGTAAACAGTGTAAAAAAAAATTGCTTAAATTACAAGTTTTATTGAAAGGACCTCGAACATGGAAAACAGACCATTATTTATCAGATCTTCAAGAAGTCAGATGGGATTTGGTATCCGATATAAAAAAAACTAAGGAAGAGATCCTAAAATCGAAATCAAAGCCTGTGGCTCGGAAGAGTACTG
Source organism: Trichacis sp. ZL-2020 (assembly GCA_022816925.1). Lineage (NCBI taxonomy): Eukaryota > Metazoa > Arthropoda > Insecta > Hymenoptera > Platygastridae > Trichacis > Trichacis sp. ZL-2020. The sequence continues at coordinate 7,853 of JABFQI010000455.1, read as the reverse complement.
TGAATTTTCCTGAAGAGTAAGTATGAGTCTGAGTTTTATTCACTTCGATATATATAATTTCTGTTATCATCTTATGGAGCTATTTCATTGAGAGGTTCAAGACTGAATAATATCAGTTACACAATACCGAGGTAAAAATATTTCCATGATTTGTGCTCGAAAGCTAATGCGAAGTTTGTAGAATTCACATCATGATTACAAACAAAAAAGGCTATAAATTTTTGTTTTCAATTTCATAAAATGTAAATAATAATATTTTGGTAATTAATTTTATAACTTTATCTCCAAGCTCTGTATTAAAACATAACATCAATCATCATAATATCGATCGGAAACTAATTTACTATGTTAAAGATAAATATGAATGGAGTATGAATTAACTAAAGAAACATTTAATTTTAGCAAAGAACTTTGTGAGCAGTTGACTGAATCTGAAGTGGATGAATGAAATGAAGAAACGGAGAACAGCTAAAACATATTGAAATTGCGGAAAAATAGAAAGCAGAAAGACAAATAACTCAACATAATAAAACAATGAGTCATTTTTGTAATCCTCGTTGACTATTCTTGTATGATCAGAATAAACTGCTCAATATATAACTTTGTAATATTTACTTTATCATTACACAGATTGTTCGATGCCATACATATGTGAGTCCCATTGTAATTGTCATGTACATTTCGTATCTAAGTCTATTGATATTAAAGATTCGATACGTAAACAATGAATATAGTTTGATGCATAATTTATGTTTCTGCTTGCAAAAAATTTATTTTAAAAAGTTAAAATAATTTATGAATGTGAATCGAATTCACGATAATGAAAAATTTAATTAATTTGCAGAAAAAAAAACATCAACATTTATACAGCGATTTTTCGAGTTTCGACTCCAGTTTCAACGAAAACCTTATCAGATTTCGCTCGAAATATTGGAATGATAAAGATAAGAACGAACGATGTAGAACAAAACGTTATTAGACGAAAAGAACCGGCTGTTGTAGAAAATTATATAAAGTGATTCAACTAAAACGTTTCGTTTTCCTCTCGTCACGATTGTAGATAGATCAATGATTTTTTGTTTGTCGTGGATCCGAGGATCATTGAAGCTTGTACGTAAAACTTAATTATCAAAGTTCCTGTAAGATTATGGAATTTGCAAAGACTTTTTCTAACTACATAGAGTTGGAATATTTTAGAAAATTTTTTAAATTTCGACAGGTTTGGATTATATTTCAAAATAACGTAATTTTCAGCACTTTTTTTGCACCTTCTAGAACTTTATACAACTTTATAGATAATTCTAAATCTTTTTGAAACTTTCTAAAATCTTCTCAAGCTTTCTAGGCAATTTTAAAATATTCTAAAACCTCTCCAAGTTTTCTGAAATTTTCTCGAATTTTCTAGTATATTCTGAACCTTGATTGAATAATATATAAATTTTTAGAATATTCTCGAACTTTGTATAATCTTATAGGACTATTTAGCCTTTTTTGTAACTTTCTGGAATCTTCTAAACTTTTCTAGACAATTCTAAAAGAATCTTTCGCAATTCGCTAGAAAATTCTCAAATTTCACGGAATCTTCTTGAATTGTTTAAATTTTCTGGAATTTTTCAAAATATTTTCAAATTCTATAGAATTTTCTATGACTTTTATGCACCTTCTAAAACTTTCTGAAAAATTCTAGAGCATTCTGGAACTTTCTAGAATCTTACGAAACTTTCTAGACAATTATGAAATATTCTACTCTTCTAAATCTTCTACAAAGCTTTTGTCCTTCTAAGAACTTTCTAGAAAATTCTAGAGCATTTTTAAAATGTCTTAAATCTTTGCATTCTGTCTAGACGATTCAAAAATATAATATCACCTCCTAAAACTTTCTAGGACCATGTTGAATTCACAAAAATCTTCTACAACCTGTTTCTACTTTGTGGAACTTTTTGTAAAATTCTAAAATATTACAACTTTTTCACCATTTAAACCATACTAGGACTTTTAGACGCTTTATAGAACTTTCTGCGAAATTCTGGAATATTATAGAACTTTCTGAAATCTTCTAAATCGTTCAAAAACATCAAGAAATTCTCTAGAACATTCTACAATTTACTATCTAACCCTCAGAGTATTCTCAAACTGCTTGAAATTTTCTAACACTTTTTTCAATGTTTCAAAATATTTCAGAAACTTTTAAAATTGTTGAAAATGTTTTAGAGCTTCATAAAACTTTCTTAAATCTTCTGGAGATTTTTCGAAACTTCTATAATTTTCCAGTCAATTGCAGGATATTCTAGATTCTTTCAAGTCTTACTGAAACTTGTTAGAACTACATACTTATGAATCAGGTGAATGTTTCAGCTAGTAACAGTGCCCTGTTAGTGCCACTTCGAATTTAATAATTTTTGTAAAATAGTATGCGAGTTCGAATGAATTAACGTCATAATTTTGAAAAAAAGATCAACTATTGTAAACATACTTTTATTTATATTTTATGAAAAATTTTATATATCTTGGAGCATTTTTGAACTTTTTAAATATTTCAAAACTTTTTTGACAATTCTAAGATATTCTAGAACCTTCTTGAACTATCTAGAACATCAATGTCAGCGGTAGTTGGCTGAGGTGAGGGTTCTCCACTGCCAACTGGCTCCTGACATATTTACAAAAAAATGTTGATTTCGATGAATCTTAACCTTTAACTCACATCGATTTCTCTGAATATTTCTATTATAAAGATCTCAATTCGACCAGACAGATATAAAATTATCATTTTCAAAAAATTATCTATAATTTGAATACATTTATCAGTCGATAGGATATGAAAAAATCAAAATATCATCATTTGTTCAAAGCGCAACGATTGATTTCAGAATGTGAAATTTTTTAGCCTCTGTAAAACCGACAGTTTTGTCGCGACGCTCTAGCTACTTTCCCTTTAGAGCAGAGCATATAAGTTACATTGGTTCACATACATATGCCAGTGCATGCCAGTGTAAGTTAGTGTATGTTACTGGAAACTATGGCAATTATAAGTATTAACGCACGCGAGTGCCGAGTTCGCGAATAAAATAGTCAAAATTGACTGAAATGTCATGGTATGCACTATGCATGAATATGCATGTATGCATGAGATATCACACTCGAAAAGCATTTGTCTCTCTCACGCTTATCGTACCAAAATGCGCTTGAGAGAGACAAGATAATAAAGCGCTATCCAAGCTTTGCGAATCGTTTAATAATTTTTTCGGGGTTCATTTCGATATGAATTAAATGTTAAATTGGTTTAAAAATTGTAAAGAAATGTTTGACTATTTTCTATTTCTACATGACTCAACGATGACTCAACTATTGAAATATTAAAAAACTGTCATTGATCGACTGAAAATACTTAGAGAGAAAAAATCAAAATTCTACATAAAAACATGTAATTTTTATTTTCATTCTCATAAGTACTCGATGCTTTGTATTAAAGGGCTCAATACTAATTTTTAGTAATAATTTTATGATATACTATTTTAATATACCATTACATTGAAATTCATTAAAATCGCATTCGATAGTATAACTATATATAAAATCAAATTAAAATTGAATTAATATAATATAAAGTAATATAAATATAATATACATTAAATAATATAAATTAAATTAATATAAAATAAAAATTAATGTATTTGGAAATACATTAATTGAAATTTGCTAGTCCAAACATTTTGATGGTGACAAAATTACATATATAACACAAGTGATGTAAGTCGGATTGAGTTTTTTGGATTTGTCATGTTTTTTTAATTACATTCAAAAAACTTTACAATTGAAGTTTGAACTTCATAAATCTAGAAATTTCATAGTGAAATGTGAAGAATTCCAACAAAATACGCGTAAATACCCAGCCTCTCTACAGATAAACAAAACCTTTGCGATAAATAGTTATCGCAATTCGATTACTAATTAAATTTTTTGAATTAAATTTTTGAAGCACCCATTAAAAACTTATTACTTTTACCTTGAAAAAATTATTTTTACCATAATGTGCCTATTGTACGAGTTTCAAGGACTCGTGAATTATTGAGAGGTATTTAGCTTATTCATACGCAGTAACAATACAGAGTAAATACAAAATAATACATTAGGGAAATTCGATAACTAAAACTGATTCGATTAATTTCTTACCTAAAAAATTCATGTCTGTATTTCTGCTCTTACTCTGTATTAGTCAAAAATTTGTTTTTCAACTTCAAAACTTGGTAATTGTGATTTTGCATCGCGATTAACGTATAGTTGACTATTCAAGAAAAAACAAGAATAATTGTTATATTATAAAGAGAACAATGTCTAATTGATTGAAGTATGATATTTATATTTTTAATAAAAATAACGATTGTAGTAGGGGAGAAGTGTCGGTTGTGGGCATGGTTCGGTTGTGGGCACCCCTGGGTATCTTTTGATGGAAATCAGGTTAGGTTAGTCTGACCAATGTTATTTATGTTTCAGGGCAGCACGTCACTTTTGTACTGAACAACGAAGTGAACTCACGCGTCTGCTTTGTTTAGTGAACCAAATTATTTTTCTGTGCAAGCAAAACACCACGAGATTAACTTCGAGCCTTTTCAAAAGTATTCTTAACAGCATAAAATGGGTCCAGAAGGTAAATGCAATACATATTCATTGAGGAAATACATTATACTTTGTGATTCAAAATTGACGTTAACCAATATTTTGCCGTCAAAAATTATTTTCGCCACTTCTCAATATGGCTGCAAAATCTGATGGTGGGCACCCATTTTTTTTCGAGAAACTTCTTAAAAAATAGTATTGACACATTTTTTCATGTGCTTACAATGAAATGTCGGTATAATGGTTTGTTTAAAACTTTTGCCGCAAAAATTGACCGTCTCGAACTCCATCAATTGCAACGAATGTGATCGACCCTTTCATCTTAAGTGTGCTAACATGCGTGCTGGCTATTTCAAATGTAATAATTGTGCTTCAGAAGATGGATAATGCTAAAGGCATGTAAAATTGAGAAACATTCATTCTTTCAATATTTGTGGTGCTTTTTCTTTATATTTTTTCATTTCCAGCAAATTTACTTAGGGTGCCCACAACCGAACCAAAAAACAGGTTGGCCAAAAATGACCACTTTACAAAATAAAAAAAAAATTTTTCTCTTTGACAAAATTGGTAACGTTTATTTTTCAGTATTTAGCATGTATCAGAAGTTTGAAACGTTTTTTTTTAAACAAACAAACTTTTTTGTTTGAAACCGAAATATCCGCCGGTGAAAAGTGAGCAATCGCAGAACGAACAGAAGATGATTTTACGGTTGTTAGTATTTGTAAAACACCCCTTTGGGCCCCTTATTTAAACAATTCCATATTTTTATAAATTATTATTTGGAATGTTATAAATGAAATTGACGTATTTAATACGGATTGAAATACAACACAATATGCTATATAAAAACTGTATATGACTGTTGTACAACATTCCAACTATTGAAGTCGATCGAAATCATCCCCTCAACCACCCCTTGTGACATATGTCATATGCATACGAACTATCATAATATAAAAGTGATTATGATTATGCCTTATCGGATTCATCCGGATCTCAAATCAACGGGAAATAAAAGAGAACCGCTTGGGCGAATTTATGAGCAAAATTTTTACCCTCGGAGTCCATCGGAATCATCCCTCTGGACCACCCCCAGCTAAACGTAAAAAGTAACGGTAGATAATTGAATTGATTCGTGCGCCAAGCTTTTTGATAATAGAAATTCGTTAAAATAATAGATGATATATTTCTATCATGAGAATTTGTTGCCCACCCTCTAAAGTCGCGAACGACCCTAATCATCCCACTATCCCGAACATTGATAATTCAAACGTGATTATGATTATGCCTTACCGGATTTATCCGGATCTCAATTAAACTTAAAATACAAAAAAACTCCTTAACCGAATCAATAAACAACTTTTTTACCCTCGGAATCCATCGGAATCATCCCCCTGAACAACCCCCCGTCGAACGTAAGAAGTGACGTTGAACAATTTAATTAATTCTTGCGCACAACATTTTAATAATAAAATTAGTGACAATAATAGACGATATCCTTCTATCATGCTAATTTTCGCCCACCCTCTAAAGTCGGAAACAACCTTTATTTCCCTATCTTGAACATTTATAATTAAAACGTGATTACGAGTATGCCTTACCGGATTTATCCGGATGTTGATTGAACAAAAAAGACAAGAAATCGCTTAAGCAAATTCATGAACAACTTTTTTACCCTCGGAGTCCATCGGAATCATCCCCTTGAATAACCCCCCGTCAAACGTAAGAAGTAACGTTGAATAATTTAATTAATTCGTGCGTCAAAAATTTTAATGATACAATTCGAGACAATACGATAAATTTCTATCATCAAAAATTTGTTGCCCACCCTCTAAAGTCGCGAACAACCCTTATTCCCCTACCTTGAACATTTATCTTTTAAACTTGATTATGATTATGCCTTACCGGATTTATCCGGATCTCAATTAAACTGAAAATATAAGAAAACTCCTTAACCAAATTCATAAACAACTTCTTCACCCTCGGAGTCCATCGGAATCATCCCCTTGAATAACCCCCCGTCAAACGTAACAAGTGACGTTTAATAATTTAATTTATTCGTGCGCAAAACATTTTAATAATCAAATTAGTGACAATAATAGACAATAACCTTTCATCATGCTAATTTTTTTTCACCCTCTGAAGTCGCAAACAACCCTTATTCCCCTATCTTGAACATTAATGATTCAACGTAATTATAATTATGCCTTACCGTATTTATCCGAATCTCAATTAAACTATAAATACAAGAAAACTCCTTAAATAAATTTATACACAACTTCTTAACCCTCGGAGTCCATCCGAAGTATTCCCCTGAACAACCCCCCGTCGAACGTAAGAAGTAACGTTGAATAATTTCATTAATTCGTGCGCCAAACATTGTAATAATAGAATTCGAAACGATAATAGACAATAACTTTCTATCATGCGAATTTTTGCCCACCCTCTAAATTCGCAAACAACCCTTATTCCCCTACCTTGAACATTTATAATTTAAACTTGATTATAATTACGCCTTACCGGATTAATTATTTTTCGAATTTTTATAATCAAAAGAAAAACTAAAGTCATGACTTTATTATGTATTTTCCATTTTGATAGGAAATTTTTGCGATGGGCAATTAGAATTTGAATGAAAAATTGAATTATAGTTTTTTTTTTTGACGATTGGGTGTGTTTTGTGGTAAAAAATAGATTGAATTTCAAAAAAATTAACAATATTCTCTAGAGTCCTAATCGAAGAAAATTTTTTTACAAAAAAATAACATAAGATAAATTTTGTGAACTTGTTGAGTATTTTAAGAAAAATCAGTCATGCTTAAAATAAGTTGAAAACGTATAATTTATGTTAATTATTATGTTATTATTTTCGACTTCTCCTTTTACAGTTTTTTATATTATTACATTTTTCTCGATTTGTTCATGTTTCATAATTTTTTAAATATTTCACCGTGTTTATGAAATATTATTTTGTCTCCCCTTGTTTTTTACAGAATTCTGTTTTTTATATCAGGAATTATGTATAATCCTCCACTGTCGTTCGATTTTAATAACTTATGTTCTTTTTTTTCAATTATTAAATTTATAACTATATACAAAAAAAATTGTGAAATATACTTACATGTGTCACAATCTTGGAAAGAGAAGAAATTATGTTAAAATGTATTAGTAAATAAATGAATGAATAGGTAAATGGATGAATGGATCAATATTTTATTTAATTTTCTTGCGTTTTTTAT
>JABFQI010000454.1:0-11307 GCA_022816925.1 Trichacis sp. ZL-2020 | reverse complement strand
GCGCAGGCGTCAAGTCTCGATGTTCTTGTTCAAACTTATAAAACTCAATGTAATATTCATTGATAAAACTTTCATTAATCAATATTCTTCACGTTTTTCATGAACTCAATTTTTTTCGCATTACACATGTTTTATCACCAAAGGTTTAATTTAAAAGATGCCAAAAAAATTGTCAAAAACATTAAATTTTGTATCTTAAAAATATATGATTATTGATCCAAAAACTGAAGAAAAATTGACGAGTTAAAAAATATCTAAAATAATGATTCTGAATTGTTATAAGCTTTAATTTGAAAACATACAAATTTTTATAAATTGGAAAAGAAAAAATGTCCAATTTATAGTATCATGAACATTTCCAGCCAAATGAAACGGTAATTTATAAATGAACATATTGAATTCAATAGAAATTGTTATTTCGGACATACTTTGAGCATTAACTTCACATATTAATAATTAACAAAGAATATTTCCCAGAATAAAATTTTTATTTTCTACTTACTTATTATATAATTACTTTTGGATACATAATGAAGTAAATGTGTTATTTGACAATCGAAAACTGAATTAATATTTATTTTTATCAATGAATATATTTAACTTTTGAGACGTTCGCAAAAACCGTTCTCGATGTATATACATAATATGTACGTACTTCGTCAACTGCAGTTTTAACTGGCATATTCAAATTAAATTGTGAAACTGCTTTTCTTCGAGAAAAAATGTTTTATGTTACAAGTAGAATAAAAATAATGGACAATTAATAATTATAAATATATGGATTAGTTCTTAGGACGTTTTAACTTTTTTCGAAAACGTTTAATTGAACGGCTGAGAGTTAAAACCTAACATCGTCCATGTTAAAACATAGGCTATGTTCGGTTTTTACTCTCAACCGTTCAATTGGGAACGTAATAATAATTGGAATTAAAGAGTTCTAGTTTTTGTATTCATTTGAGACACTGAAGAATAATTCAATAATAGCACTGTTAAATTAAAAAATTAATTATTGTTAATGAAGAAATATTTTTATATTAATTGAAATTTTACTTCAGTATGAGAATCGTTGAAAATTTCTTCAGGGAATGGATGACAATTCTTTTAAAAATATTTGTACAATATTCGAATGTTTTAAAAGTGAATAATGGTTAAAAACAAGCAAAGAATCAATAGTAATTGGATAATTTCCAATTTTTCAATTAATCCGAAAAATCAGAGAATAATTAATCCAATAGTTCAATTATCGCAGTCAATAATCTAATAATTACTTTTTCTTAATCAAGAAATGTTTTAATATTAATTGAAGTTATAACTTGATAAAATAAGAATTAGAAAAATCGTTGACAAATTTCACCTGGAAATAAATAGGAAGTTTGTAAAAAATATTTTTACAATATTCTTATGTTTTGAAAAGTCCAAAATTGATGAAAATGAGCAAAAAATTAATTTATATTTATGATTAGAAAAATTGTGATTTTTCAGTTAATTCGAAAAATTATAAAATAATTCAAAAAGTCAATAATTGGATGTGATATAATCTATTAATTGATTAGTATTTATTGAGAATTATATTAATATTTATTGAAACTTAACCTTTATATTTAAATCGTTTGACATTTATTTGGCAAATTAATGACAGTTGCTCAATTTTGTGCCAATTTCGTGCCATTTCATGCAAATCCATGAGAGCTCACACATTTGCGCAAAGTTTTCGCAAGGCTGAGTCCGCACTTGCGATGAAAATTTACGCAAATCGATTCCTGTGAATGATTTGCGCGAAGTTTGCGCAAATTTTGAACTAATGGTTTGCACTTTGGTTGGTAATAAATGGTAATTGATCGTGATTGACACATTTCATCGTGAATTGAATCGTTATGCAGGTTGTGTGCCAGGCTTGACTGTCAACTCAGCACACACCCTGCACAGTAATTTTGTATAATATTTGAGCGATAAAATTTTTTTTTGGGTAACAAATCGGCGATAAATGTGCTCGAATTTGTTACCGTGTCGAGCTTATTGTGTGCTACCTTTGATGTGCTAGCTTGACACGTCTGATTTTAACTATCTTCGCATTGCGCGTTGAATTAATCGAATACCCAGTGCACCAGGTCGATTACTACTATTCCTCGAGGAAGAGCCATGAATTCGTCGACGATCTGGTGCTCCAGGTCAATGTTTAAATTTTCTAGAGGTAGAGTTGGGAATTCGTCTACGATCTCGTGCAGCCGGTCGATTTCCATTATTTCTCGAAGACGCGCGTTAAATTTGTCGAAGATCGACCTGGTGCACCGGGTCGTCGACAAATTTAGAGCGCTTCTTTGAGGAAAATTGGAAAATGTACCAGGTGTATTGCATTCAAATTAATTATAAAGTTCCTCCAATGTGAATGTATACATAATATTAATATATTTGAATTTAATGATCTGGTATGTATTTCATATCAACAACTACGGAAGTAATGGGGTATATATGACGCTTGTGGCAAAAACGCTACTTTTAAGAGACAGACTTTTGAAACACTACTTTTCCTGTCCTTACTTGTCCTTACTTGGCAGTGATATGGCAGCAAATTGACAGACAAACAGCAGAGTTGGAATTTCGACGCGTGATATTTGATGTGCGAATAAATGATTACTCACTTAGGGTTAATATCTCCTATTTTTGGAAGTTGCGCAGTTTTTACTTCAAAGGAGTGTAGATCTTTTTCCAAGAAATAATAATTGTCTGTCATGATTTAAAATATTATGAAATGTGTTATAAGAACGTTCTTAACATTTCCATATTTAATGCAGGAAATAGCATCATTATCGTCATCAGAAATCAAGGTAAAACACTCGGATTCAAACGATTCTGAAAGAAATGAGATCGCTCATACTCCTCCGTGGTCGTCAGTCGCTGATAAATCGTGTTCGACACCGGCTGAAACTCATTCATGTTCGACGCCAAATACATCCTTATTTGCAAATTCTGAATTCAGTACCGCCTTGTCAGTAGCCTCCAGTAATGCTCATGTATCAGCGTCCACATCAGAAACTCAAGAAATGACGAATTCTCCAAATTCTAATAGCGTCAATAGTAGAGAAACTTCGCGCCTCTCATGCGTCTTTTGTCAAATTTATGAAAAAAAAATCAAAAGTAATAGATGTTATCCAGTCATATGCCAATCAACTGATACCCTTTTCAAACTGAGAGAAATTGCTGAATTTGTAAATGATGAACAATTACTTCTGAAACTGGAAAACCCACTTCGAGTCGCCTATCACAGATTGTGTTACAGTGTTTATCGAGGAAAATATGTTGCTTGTATCAATGAATTAAATGAAACCGTTACTGAACCGATAAAAAATGTGAGAGAAGCTCATAAAATCGCGTTCGAGGCTTTTACGTTGCTTATCGAAAAAGAAATCATCGAAAAAGAAAAAGTATTTTATTTGGTCGATTTATTTGCAATGTATAAGGCTTATTTCATCGACGTTTGCGGCGAAGCGTTCGAAGAAGATTTTAAAAGTTACACTGCGCAAAAACTGCAAGATAAAATATTAAATGCATTTGGTGACGTCATAATGATCGAAGCCACAGAGTCATCTCTAAAAAAAAAAATAGTGTACAAATTAGAAATGGATGTTAGTCGATTGGCTAATGAAAGTGTTGTGCGTGAATCGTCTGAAGATATGAAATTCGAATTATTAGCTTATGAACTCAGGAACATCATCGGCGCAATGAAGACAAATAGAATATCGGGAAAAATTACAGTTGAAGATGTTATAAGAGGTGAATGTGAAACCCCAAAAAAATTTTTTGATTTCTTTTGCTTTCTTGTGCAAGGGCGAAATTCACGACGAAAAAATTCAAGTCAGGATTTTATTAAGATAAATTCATATTGTTCTGACTTAATTTACTCAATCACGAAAGGTAGAGTAAAGCCTGCAAAACTTTTGACATTGGGATTGGCAATGAAGTCTATGACGAGTAGTAGAAAAGTGATTACCATTTTGAACAAATTAGGCCATTCGGTATCATACAATGTCGTTGAAGAATTGGAGACTGAAATGACTTTTTCAGATTTCGAGAAAAATCAGTTAATTCCTGCTGGAATATCTGTGACAGGAGGACTTAGTACACACCTCGCTTTTGATAACTACGACCGATTTGTAAATACGACTTCCGGTAAAGACACTTTACACGACACGGTAGGAATTATATATCAATTTAAGCATCAAAATTCCGAATTGTTAACAGGCTGTCCTGATGTTGATTCTGACGGAGAAACATCATCCGCTCGGCCTCGAAAGAGACGAAAATTCGTAGAAATATCTTGTAACATTGAACAATTTTGCAGAAAACCGACTGGTATTATACCTTTGTTATCAGGCAAATGTATTTCTGAACTTTTGGAAGGTTGTAAACGTTTTCGAGACGAAGCAGCATTGAAAGACTTGATTTGGGGTATTTCCGTATCGCGAGTCAACGGTGTTCCTATGTGGGTTGGGTTTAATGCACAAACAACGATTGATGAGAGTGAAATGCAATCTGTCGATTATCTGGCCCCAATCAATTCTTCTCCGAGGTCGCTTGACGTGGTGCAAGAAACGTTGATTCGCGCATAAAGCATCAGGCAGCAATGCCAACAATCCGAAATAATAGTCACTTACGATCTCGGAATCGCTAAACCGGCAATGCAAATTCAATGTAGCGCAAGTCCTCGTTTTGATAATATTTTCATAAATATTGGCGCGTTTCATTTTCAAATGGCCTTTTTCAAGGCCCTTGGAAAATTCATCGATTCTTGTGGACTTGTTGCAATATTAATCCAGTCCGAGGTTCTTGCTGGTGGGTCAATAAATTCATTTATTGATAGCAAACATTTTAACAGGTGTAAAAGGCTACACCCATTGTTGTCGGGTGCTTTGCAAGCTTTGCATTTTTCCCGTTTCGCAGATGAAAGTAACCTGAGTCCTGAAATAGTAGAAGAAAGTTTGAGTCGTGCAGTTGAAAGCCCTGTCCGTGTTGATGAAGAATTCCCATTGAATCCTTTTTTGAATGAAATTCTCGTGAAGTATCGTCAATTTTGCTTGAAAACTTTATCGGGGGGCCACGGCAAAACCGCTCAATTCTATTTGTCTTACATCGAATTTGTAAATACTTTTTTCCGGTTATCAAGAAGCATAAGGACTAGCAATTTTGAGTTGTTCACGATTTCAACATTTGAAATGATCAATTTATTTTTTGCAATGAACCAGCCGAATTACGCCCGATGGTCCTTGAAGTATCTTTCCAACATTTTGAACTTGAAACGCCGGGATTCAAATTTAGTTGATGAATTCAAACGAGGCGCTTTCGGTGTTAAAAGAACCACAAACTGTTTAGCGCGTGCTCCAGTCGATTTGACTTTGGAGCAAACTGTTAACGCTGATGCTGCAAATACTGCAACCGGCGTAAGTCATTTCACAAATTCAATTTCGGCGAGACAGCGGTGGGCCTTAAGCCACAGTATTCGCACAAAGATTATAACCAATCTTCTTGAGCGAGTTGGAATGTCGCGCAGAGATGACATTTGTTACGAAACAAAAAAATCGCGTCTTCAAAAAGATAGAGCAGATATGCAACAAATTATCACTACAATTGAAAATAACGTTAATCCATTTGATCCAAATTTAGACGTAGAAAATTTGTTCAATATCTCAACGGGGAAAGCCGCCTCCGCTGTAGTTGCCAATTTTCTGTTGAAAGCAAATGAAATCGGATCGAATCAAAAAATGAAATTTTTAGAAGAATGCGAAGAAAATCCATCTCGTTTCGATAGGGCCATAAAACGTAACAAAATCGATAATTTTGCTTCTGAATGCTTAAAAAAAGTCCAGAAAAACAAAGATGGAAGCAAACAAGCACTGCTGAAATTGGAGCGTGATATTTTCGGTAGGCTATTGGCAGTTTCTCTTGAGAAAAATGTTGACATGGAAACATGCCTTTCTTACCCTTTAGCCCCTGCTCCGCCAGCTCTTTGTCAGTATGACGGAGACATGTACAAAACTGACAAATCTACTCTTGCAAAAGCGTTAAAATCAAAGATCGATCCCTGTACACCCCCGCAATTTGACGTGCGCGTTATCGATGGTTTTTATTTTTTACATTTGCTTGGTTCTAATTTGCCACAAACCTTTGAAAAAGTTTCTGAAACCATTTTGATCAAAAGTTGCACTACCACAGCGAGAGAAATTCATCTCATTTTCGATCAATATTTCACGCCATCTATCAAAGACGAAGAACGCCGAAATCGTAAAGACGAAAATATTCCATACATTATAGTTGGACCAAGTCAAGCAAGGCCGAACGATTTTTCGAAGAGTTTGCGGAATAGTAATTTCAAAGGAGCGTTAGTTTCATTTCTGTCGGAGCACTGGGCTCAGAGTTCTGTTGCGTCTATTATCGACAAAAAAAAACTTTACCTTACAGTCAAAGAAAAATGCTATTCATTCCAAGTACAGAACAATGTGATTATCAAAAAAGAAGAGACTGATTTACATTGCGAACACGAAGAGGCGGATACCAGAATCGTGTATCATATATCAAAATTGGAAAACAATTGTAAAGTTATTATACAGTCGTCCGATACCGATGTTCTTATTATTTTATTGGGCAATATTCACAAGCTCCTCAATCGTGAAGTCTGACTTCTTGTTGCTGCGACTAAAACGTCTGGTGTAGAATATGTAAATTGTACCGAATTATCGAAAGCACTTGGATCGAATTTATGTCAAGCTCTACCAGGGTTCCACGCATACACGGGTTGCGATTATACGGCGGCTTTTCACCGAAAAGGAAAAGTGAGGCCGTTTAAGTTACTCGAGAAAAATATTGAATTACAAAATGTGTTTGCGTCGTTAACTGCGCCGACGGATATTTCAGACGAAACGAAAATGACGATTCTGCAAGAATTTACAGCGAAAATGTATACTGTTAGTAATTGTAAAGACGTCAACGCAGCAAGATGCGCAATTTTTCAATCCACGTACTCATCCAAAAACAATGACGAAAAATTTTTTAAAAAAATTCGAGGTTTTGACTCGAGTCTAATTCCACCGTGCTGGAGGTCATTACAACAAAAAATTTCAAGAACAATTTATGTTACATCGTTTTGGCAAAATGCGACTCTTGAAAAATGTTGTTTGTTGAATGCTGAAGAATGTGGATGGACTTTGGTGAATGGTAGATTAGAATTGCACTGGTTTGATGGCAATCCCAGCCCACTTTCGGTTGAAGAGATTGTGACTGTAACGTCAAAGGTTGATGAAAGCGAAGAGAGTGAAGTCGAAGATTGTGACAACGAATTAGATAGTAAAGATTCAGACGAATTTTAATGTCACATGCCTTGCACAATACCAAAAATTTGCACAGCCTGAGAAAACCGATATTTTTTATTATTATTCCTTCCACGTTTTCACGAATGTGATTTCATTGCCTTTTGGTGCAATATAAATCAACAATAAAATGTAACCAGCAAATAAGTAATAATTACAATGCACTCCTTAATAAAAATTATAAGGTAAACGTGGGTATTATGAGCCATGTATGTTATATCGGCCAATATCGGCATGAGATACATACCATGCATGCTGTTGCCGATAATACCCACGTTTACCTTATACATATTTATACATGTATAAAAAAATGAAAAATAAGTGGTAAAAAATGAAATAGCGACATTTGACATTTGAAAAAATTAATTTTTCTATTAAAGAAATCAATCATCGCTTTAATTATGTTTTAATTGGCTATTATGCATAATTAGTTGATCTAGCAGTCGTTGCTTGCAAAAGATTGTTCTTGTTTGGACATGGGTAATTAACACATTTCTATTTTCAATAGAAATCCGTCTCGGATCCTTTTCTAATTTTAAAATTTATAAATGTATGTATTTCTAAAATACATACATTTTTTCGGATGGCGCGGAAACCATTGTAGGTGTTCTTTTTTGCAAAACAAGCGTTTCGTTATAAGCAGCTATACGTTAAAAATCTATTAGTGTAATCCCTATAAATCCATCGCATCGAGCGGTTTCGTTCGGGCTCGACTTGTCGCCGTGGGAAAAGTCGTCGAGTCCGAACGAGACCGCTTGCTACTAATTGACATTTGACGCAAAATTATTCGTAAACAAAACTTTCGTAGATGAAAAAAGCATAAATAATAGATTCCTCGACCCTGAAAACCCATATTTTCACTTTTTAATTTTAAAAATCGGGTGAAAATTACCAAATCTAAGTAGGCTCTCTATAGTCAACTCAATTCCGGTCTGTCAAGTACTTCCGGCTATTTCAATGCCGACAGACCAAGTTATTCGTTAAGAGGAATTCACGAGCTTTAATTTGATACCTCACATGTGTTGCTATTCCGAATGGTTAAGATTTCTAATAAAAAACACCCTTTCGCGCGGGTCTGGCAAGGGGTTCCGGCCATGTGGGGGGTAACAGACCATGACCGTTTTGAAGCACTAATCATCAGCAACAACGTTATTAACTCTAAAATATGCTATTTTTTCGGTTAGGTAATCTAAAAAATCGAGTTTGACAATAATTTAATTTCATTAACTTCCGGCTAATTGCGACGCGACAGACCAAGCGTTCTGTACACTGTAAATACGAATACTTGATGACATATATATGTCATACTGCTATTTTAATGGTTAAGGTTTGCGACGCGGGCTCTTAGACTATGAATGCTTCTTCGACGATTCGCGCGCCGCCTCGCCGCGCCGCGCCGCTTAGGTATGCGTTGTTCCATTTATTTACACGCGAACTATTCAAGCGGCAAAAAAATATATCGCCCCGCGCACGCTCAAGTGTGCTCGAACCTTTATAAGAAATTTTAGTGCACCCTAAAATGTTTTCACTTTTTTAAAAATTTTCTAAATAATTCTAGAATAATCTCGAAAACTTTCTAAAACACTTTTGAACTTCGTAGCATCTCAAAATTTTTTTCACCTATAGAACTTTCGAAGGAATTCTAAAGCATCCTGAAATTTTATTATGTCTTCCAAAACTTCCTTATAAACAATTTAAAAATATTAAAGAACGGCGTAATTTATCCTTTGATGGTTTATATTTTATTGTACAATTATTTTATTTTTGACTGGTTATTTTTTACTTTTTCATTTTCAATGTCTGTTCTTATTAATTTTTTTGCGGTTTTTGATTTTTTAATGTTTCGATTCATTCAATTTTCTGAAAAAATTTGATTTTCAGAAATAGAAAAAATTAGAAAAACTATAAGTTCATATAATAATAATCAATAAGAAAATGAAAATATATGGAATAATATTAAATATGCCCTGCAACATCTTTATTTGCAGATAAAAAAAATAGTAATAAATGAAAAAAATTGAAATTATAAAATCTGCAAATGTAGACAAATACAAACCATAACCTAAGCCTGTTGTCGAACTCGAACTCTCTAGAATGATTATGCATCAACGAATAGCGAACTAGTTTTTGCAATCAATTGTTAAAATATAATATGAAATATGAAATTACATTTTTTATACTTACGTTCCTGAAATCTTCAATTAAAAACGACACCCGGTATAACCGGGTAAAATATAACTTGCACTGTATGTACATATTGCCATAACAATGAATACAAAAGAAGCTGGATTTAGCGGACTACTTGGGGACAAGTCCGTTAAATCAAAGGCTGAAGTGCCACCAAAGCGTCACGCTTCATTAGAGTCCGTTGATCCAAGTTCCGCTAAATACAGCTTCTTCTGTAATGTGACAACTTGAGAAAAAAAAGGTCGATCCGTGTCAAAATTCAGGAAAGTATCAATGCCGGCAAGTGTATAATGTAGGCCTTTTCATCGCATTTATGCGCATTTGCTGATATGCTTATTTACGGGCACTTTCTAACACAGGTTGTGTTGAAATATGCATATCCCGCCACTTTTTTTTAACGAAATGAAAAGGCCTACATAAGTATAAAGCTCGCGATTGATCAACAATCAACAACAAAACCTGCCCCGGTAGGGAATACAAAAATTATAACGAATTTACCCCAGTTAGCAGAAAAATCAAAGATCTTTTGTTTACAAAAAAAAACTTTTTTGTAATTGAAAAATTATATAATGTCTTAGTTGTCAGGATCTTTAAATTGCCGTAGAAAGCATGACTGATACCGTCACTCAATTTACCTTTTTCTCGAGATGCAAGAAGTTTCAATCGTTTCCCATTCAATTGAACGAGATCTGATCGTATTTTTTGTATTTTTTCATCGACCGCTGTCGAATAATTAACTGATGTCGCTCCGATTTCGCTTCGTGAAAGACCATTCTCCAACTTGTCCAAGGCCTTATTCAACTCGTCCATTGCGCTACTGTTTTTCTCGACTTGTCTAGACTTGACTGAACACGACTCAACATAACTAACGGACTGAATCAGACTCAATCAGACTGAATTGGCTGCTGTTGACAGTTGTTGCAAGTTGTTGAACTGAACCAAAGAGGACAATCGACGAAGACAATCCGACCTGATCCAACCTGATCTGACCAATCTCACCAATCAGACAGTTGATTCAGTCGAGTTATGTATTGTTATGTATATAATATGTATATACATTATGCCTTTTCATCGAATTTATGCGCATGGGCTTTATGCTTAGTCTTGTTCATTTACGGGCACATTAACACAGACTTTTGCTGAAATATGCATATCCTGCTACTTTTTTTTAACGAAATAATGTCTTTTGTATGTACAATTTATATAATTGAAAATAGATTTGTAGAAATCTTATACTGCCATCAAATGTATGTATCGTTTATTTCAACATAACATCCGATTCCTCCTATATTATATATATATTACCGATTACGGATAATGAATAGGAATGTCTTTTTTTTTCTATTTTGTTGCAGGTGGCGCTCTATTGACACCGCGCGATTTTGAGAAAACTCGGGAATTTTAAAATAATGTTTCCGAGAATTGTCAGTATTTTTCGGATTCAAAAATAATTTTTACTTGTCATTTAATGCTAATTCGCTCTAGCAACAATTGATCAAGGAATGTATTGCGCTCTAACATCAATTTTGCAGGTGATTTAATTGCAGGGGGAGTGTTTTAAATAAATTAATCAATATATTAATTAACAATCTAGCTATGTCTATAAGTATAGGTGTATATAAGTATAAGTTTACTATACCTATCACAATTATCGTAAAATTTTTTTTTTTTTTAATTTATCATGTATAAAATCGATATAAATAATTGAAATTTTTATATTACATTATACTTTTTAAGATGTGTAGGGTAGCGGTAGTGCGTT
>JABFQI010000453.1:0-11319 GCA_022816925.1 Trichacis sp. ZL-2020 | reverse complement strand
AAAATCAACCTGATTCAATGCACAGAAAAATCTTTGGAACTGAATAAATCAACATAAGTGCTCTGAGTGATCAAATGAGGACAATTTAATTCCACAGACAGAGCATTTAATTCAAATTGAATGTTAAATTAACCAATAATTTTTAGGTTACTTCAACTTGTTTTTGAAATGAAAGTAACGATTAATTAAAAAGCCAAATATAAATATAAATTATTCTATACAAAAATCGTTTTCTGTGACTTCAACTGTATCGTCAATTTTTTCCTAGGCAAACAAAACTTTTTTGCATTGTATAATTTATTTGTAACAATAAAAAAATAATCAGTTTGATGGTTGATTGTTGCAAATACCCCATTTTTATAATAGTAATGTCAAATTCACTGAATACTTCAGACTAGAAGGCAATGAAAAAAAATTTTCGAGTGACAAATTTCTAGTTCTTATAACTGATTTGCAACAAAAAAACAACTGTTAGTACAAATTCTCAAATTTTATGAAAAATACATCTGTTTTCAATGTTGCTATAAATGTGGCATTACTATATTTTTGAAACATCGAAACTACGAGTACTAAATTTTCCATTTCACGACTTATTTGCGACAAAAAAGCGACAATCAATACAATGTTAAATTTATTGAGTTTCCTGATTTTTCAAGTTTTTGTTTCTAAGAAACATTTGAGTTTTAACCGAGTAAAAACCATCTTCATTCCATTGTATTCAATTATTGTCAATTGTGAATACTTGAACTTATGAATGGTAAGGTAAATGTCTGAAGTAGTGTTTTTAGTAAGGTTATCATGCAAAGAACATTATTAAAAAATGAACATTAATTTATTGTAACGTAAAAAAATTAATTTTACCCCAAAGTACATTCTTTCGGCTACATTCATAAACCATTGTTCTGTAAATGAATCCAAATGTACCAACTTATAGAGTATAAGAACAGGTCCATGATAAAAAATTTTTTGCAAATGCTGACACGCACACATACTTCAAGTAATATAAAGGTTTTAATTCGAGAATATCACTATGAACATATATTGATTAACAGCTAGTTGACTTCTAAGTTTCATGATATTCCCCTCCAAGCTTTATAATTATTAATTTTTTTATTTTAATGAAAAGTCTGCTAATTATAGAAACTGGACATCGAATTGAGACATTTACCTTATATGTTTTAAAAACAAAACATTTTTTATAGAATCTCCTGATATCGAATCTCTTCCATTAATTGATTAAAGATATGAATAAAATTCACAAGAATGTTCTCTATATAGGGTAGCGTGGTCCGAAACCGACAGTTATCCTTACCGACCTCCACATGTTTGTCAGTCATTGTGCTGCCACCCAAGATGTCAGTGGTGGCATGTGAAAATTCTAACGCAGAAAACCTCTTCGCTGCTAAAAACTTAGAATAAAGTTCCCTCTAACGAATCAAAATTTGGTTCATAAAGAAAATCAATCCGAGGCATTTTCATTTCATCCGCCGCTTAGGCGGACGGTTTCGAACCACGTGCTACACTACAATATATTTATACCAAACAACATTGATTTATCGTCACTCTTCAAAAGAGAAACAGTTTTATCTGATGCGTCGTATAAAAAGCTACAACATTAATAAAAATTATCAATATTGTTATAATTATTGGAACGATACTGATTTGACTACCACTGAATTTACATTTACGTATGAGACATGATAGTCAAAAATCTACACTAATTGCACATGACAATCAAAAGTTTACCTGCAAAAATTTTCTTGTTACTTTATTGTAAAAAATTATTCATTCTAATAAGTATCAAACAAGAAATTTCATATTTACAGAATACATTGTTTTCAATACTTATATCACGTGTTTCCTTATTATTTTATATGTTTTAAGTCCATTTTAGCACGCAAGAGTTCGATATTATGTATTATATTTATCCATGAATTAATTGATTTCGGACCGGAAAATTATTATCACGATTCCTGTGTATATATAATATCACTCGAAAGTAGTTGACAAACGAACTTTTGAGTAAATGTAGTACAATTTTCAAAACCACATTTTTAAACAATGCTTTTATCGATTATAACATCATTCGTTGTGATTTTACTTGAAAATGAATACAAAAAAAGTGTCAGCTTTAAGAAACTATTAAGATGCCAAAGGAGAATAAGAGTTTTTGCTCATTGCAAAATTTATTTGTTCTTCGTTCAAGAAAAAACCCATTTCAATCTTGAGATCAACTGAAAAAAAATGAAACAGTTCCCAATAAGAACTCTTTTTTTTTCAAGAAAAATTGAAGAATTTGAATCTTATATAAAACAGAAAGTCTGCCTGTCTTGCACAAAAGCTAGGAAAATGTTTTTGAATTCATCGATCTACACTCCATGTAGATATTAAGTGGATATTTAGGGATAAAAGTTTATATTTTGGAAATGTTTCGCTTTAAAAATATCTACTAATATCCACTAATATCCAATTATATCCAATCAATATCTACTTAATATCCACATGACACGTGGATAGGCTAATCCCATGTTTTTATTCCTACAAAGTTTTCTGACTCAAGAAACAATTATTCAAAATTCCCTGACTTCTTCTTGATTCTTGTATTCTTCTCGACCTTTAACCCACCTGACTAGTCTCATTTAACTTAAAAAACTTCAATTATTCCTTATCAAAAATAGAACGATCTGATCCGGTCAATAAATTTCTCTTGCATAACGCAAAAGCTCTGACCTCATCGACGAACAATAAAAATCCAAACGCGTCTTCCAGAAAAAAGCACGGAAAAGACCGGATCCGCGTAATCGCTGCCCACGTTTTTCCGTCACGATGCCGCGCGGAGTGAAAAGAAAAAACAGTATCTTATTTTTCGGGACGAGGATCGGGCGTGGAAAGTGAGCCGATGGCGTAGGTATAATGAACGATATTGAAGCGGAAAATCCGGACCAGGCTAACAACGATGTAACGCAGCCGAAGAGCGTTAAGTCGCCGACAAAGCAACGCTGCCAAAATGACAGCGACAAACCAGTTTCGTCCCTTTTCTTGCCCTCCCCCGACGCCTCGTCAACGAACATTAAGAGCATCTTCTCGAAGAACAAACACGTGGAGGAGAAAAAGCGGGAGGGCAGGAAAAGGAGCAGGTCACTTTTTTCTACGAGCCAAGACGATTTCCTGAAAGATGGAAGCAGTTGGTTGGAGTTCCAAAAAGAGCACAAGTGCAGAATCAACAAGGAAAAAGAGAGGAAGAAGGAAGAGGATGAATCGCGGATTCGGAATCAAAAGGAACGGAAAAATGGGAAACAGTGTTGTTGCGGCGAGAAACGCAGGGATGGTATTAGTCTCGACAGAGGAAGGAACGGGAGGATGTGTTTCATTGAGGAACAGGGAGATTGGCAGAACGAAGCGAGTATTAGGATCGCGGAAAAAGCTGAAAGTTGGTGCTCGGAAAAAGCTTGCTTTCTTTCGTTGCCCCGATTTCATGGTTGTCGAATTTTTCAGACATTATGCAAATTTTCCTTTGAATATTTCATTTGATGCAAATTTTTTAAACGGTGAACAACATGTGGGGAGTGCTTTTACCACGAATTGTCGAAAATGAGATTCGCTTTTGACTGTTGCGAAATGTTGGAGGGCAAAGCATGAATGGATTAAAATTTGATGCAAATAATGTGGACTTGATAGACGAACCAATGATTTTATTACTTATTCAGTTATTATGAAATGTAATTTTCCATGTACTTTTTACTGTTTTTACAATGTTGTTTACAAAGCTATGAATTTTATTTGGCTTGCAATGTTTACATTTGATCTTATGAATCATAATGTTCGATTCTTTCTTATGGTACGAGATTACATTCAAAATCAAATTATTGCGATGTTCAGGAGTTGTTTGTAGAATAATAATTTACTTTTTTCTGGTTTTTACAAACATGAGAAAATGTTTTCCCCAGAGGTTGAACAAATTGACAGTAGTGCATCTAGTGAATATATATTTGGAAAACATCAATAACGGTATTCATGAAAAATGTAACAATATTTTTTTTGTCTGAGTATTCGATTTCTTTTAAGATCAAAAGTATTTTCAATCTTCTTATATATTCATTTATTCATTGTGCAGAATATCTTAAGGTGTCAAGCTGATGTTCGAAAATCGATTCTCTAGTTTTCCTAGGCTTTGAGAATCTAATATTTATTCTGAAGTTTTCAAAATACAAATAACACAAGACAGTATGCGTTCTACATATTTTCTCTTTTTTTCATACCTATTTGTATTTGTTGATTATATTCGATTTTTCACCGAACTATTTCACCAGTTTTTAAAATATTTTCTATTTCGATGTCTTTAATTTTTTTTTCATATTTTTTATAAATCATTATTTTTATCGTCTTGTAAATAGTAATATGATCTACTAATAATTTTTCAAGTGTTTTATTGTATATTTTGTTCATCTTACATCAGTTTTTGCATGAATTCGGGTTGAGAAATTTATAAAAAATTTCGGTCCTAAATGATTTCCACTTTTGTATTTTCTTATATTATACACTTATCTTTTTAATTTTTTAATCGATAATAACACATTATTTTTTGTTTTGTGTTTTATTTATTTTTCTACATATATTTTTATTTTATATATTTTTTTATTATAATTGGTACTGTTTTTCAAATTTTGTCGTAATTTTGTAAAATTGTTTTCGTAAATTTTCATATATTCAATTCAAATTCGTTTACTTTCACTTTTTCTTACTGATGGATATTAAGTTTTTGTTGTAAATTCTTGTAATTATTTCATATGTGAGAGGCCGAGAGTAAAAGCGGAACTTATGATAGACGGAAATCTATGAAAGTTCATATTTTTTGTCTAAACTTTTAATTTATTCCATTTCCTTGTTCTGTCACATTTCTGGCTTATATATATTTCTGACCTCAATTTTTAATATTATTTCGTATTTAGTTATTTAATATTTTTCACTTATACAATATTTCGTTGTCTTATATTTCTTCACCCCCTTTAAGTTTAATCATTTTTTTATGTATTATGTTCATACTATATCTTTAACTATGGAGAAAATTTTTCTTTTTTTCATTCAAAATTTATGTCTCATTTTTTTCGTAACTCCGTGTTATTTTTTTTTTTTTTTCAAATATATATATTTTTTTCTTGCCATGTTTTATATATATATTTCTTCACTTGTGTTAAATATTTTACATATCCCCTCTCTGTCTTAATTGATTTCCAAAATATTTGTTTGAAAATATATATGCATATTTCATGCAATATTTTTTTACTGCATTCGACTCGTCGTAAATACTTACTTCCATTTGCACAAAACATTTATGTCATCGAATTATGAAAAATAGATTGATAACTAACATAATATTTTCATTAATTTCTGAAACAGATATTCTTCATTCTGTTTTTTTTAAAGCAAGAAATAAAAATAACTTTTTCAGTGTCCACGTGTTTTTCAGAATAGCTGAACATTGTAATGTCTATATGTTTTGTAAAATCATTTTTTAATAACTAGAATATAGCAAAGTGCAATTTGACTTGAGAATATAAAAATTGTTTCTCACATCTAATCTATTCTACAGTACAGAAATTTATTGTTCAACTTTTTCGTTGATTTCAAAATATATCATCCAAACCAGTATTAGTCAACAGGTAGTTCGAATTGTGAATAAATATAAATATACAGTTGAGCATTTAAAATCGTGGAATCAATTTAATTTTCACTAAAATATGATATAATTGTTTATTTATACATTATATATAAATTGAAATTTTTTCTATCACCCATTTTAATTTCAGATTTTTTCTGGTAAATCTTAATGTGAATTCAAACTCGTGAAATGTTCATAAAATCAAATACAATATGAATTTGTACTATAGTTGTACTATAACTTCATCAAGTTTATAACAAACTTCGAATTTGTCAACAAATAAAATTTGTAACATTTACGTTCACTTTTATTTCATATTACATTCAAATTTACGTATCAAAGTATTTAAGATAAAATCAATTATCTCTTTGTCATTCACTTATAACAAACCGTCTTTTGCCAAATTTTCATATTTTGCTAATACTTCCGACACCTACGCAAAATTCTCTCCAAAAAACAAGAAGTACATTATTTAACATGAAAAATTGTAACTTTATCTACACGACATTCGTGAAGAAGACTATCTCCAAACTTGTTCAGTGAAAAGTTTTATCAAATTTTATTTCCGGAGCAAAGTTTAGTTGAAGCACGTCATGAAGCTCGCAACCATAATTCCTGGCTTCACGAAACCCGTGCAAAAATTCAGCGCGAACTTTTTTCCCAGTGTGTTTCAGGGTCGACCATTCAAAAAGTCCCTCCACTTTCTCGCTGTGCAAGAACCACCACCACCACACTAAAAAAGTGCCTTCCGCCCAGAGTGAGAAAGAGAAAAGGTTTCACAGCAAATCCCTGCAGGAGCACACGGAAAAAAGCTCCTACAAGTGCGAAAATTGCGGGTACTTTTTCACAGATTATTTCGTCAACACTGATGCGAAAGACGAAAATGCAAAGGGATGTTCAGAGAACAGGTCCCGGGAGGTCCCGGCCCCAGTGCTTTATCGGAGCAGATCGTTGCCGCAGCTTTCTCTCCACGACAGCGGGGTCGGCAGCGGCAACGACCAAACTCCCGGGCGACCCAACCTGGGATTGGTCTCCGATTTGCGACAATTGCTCACCCTCAAGCAGCACTACTACCTCGAAGGCGGCTGGGGCTGGGTCATCATCGTCGTAGGAGTGCTCGTGCAAATTTTGTCGCACGGCCTGCACGGCGCACTCGGGCCGCTCCTGCTCCTTGTTTCGAAAAAGTTCGGCCCTCAAATCTACCTTCAAACAGGTTCGTTTTCTTTACAAGCATAGAGTAGTCACAGATTTCAAGAAGTGGAATTTTACGATTTTTCCACATTTTTAAGAGTTATGGTTGGTTGCAGTATATAGTATACTGAAAGAAATTATTGTTGTATGAACGTTATTCAAGTTGAATAAGTATTTTTTATTATAGATGGCATGCACAACAAGAGATTACTGAAGAAAAGTTGTTTTTATACTGAAAATTGGTCATTCTGATTTTGTACCCAAATTGCACACATCCAGAAAGTTCAGTAACTAGCGCTCTGATAAAATAATGATAAAAAAAATACTGATAAAATTACTGATAAAATAAACAACACGATTAGCGTGCATTTGAAGTCTTTGCTGCGATTGACGCACGAAAAAGTCATTAATTCTTTGTTCGTAACAGCAGAGACGTATTATGAAACAAAGCTCGATCATTTAATTTGATAAAAACTAACTTTTCTCGAATGCACTTCATGTTCGCGAAATAATGATCATATTATTTGGTCACCTTGTCAAATGCACTCATTATCGTACCTGAAATCCGTTTTAATGCATATTAGGAAATAGTTTTGATCCTAACAGGCAATCAGATATTGAAAATTGACGTTCCAATCATATTCGTTACGAAACTGTAAAAAAATGCTTATTTAGTTCGACCGTAATACTTTAACGCTCACTAGAAATCTGTCGAGACGTGATTAATTTCTCGATCGGCGCACAGATGGCGGCTCACTCGAATTTCTTCTCTGGTTTTCGAAATAAATTTAATTTTTCTGTCGGCATACGTCAAATAATGTGCTGCTATGTAACAGGCGTTATGAAAATACTCATTATGGCAATATTTTCAACTTCAGTGTTATTTCCGATAAATTGAAGTGATATATGGCTCGCTTTTCAGGACCTGCACGCAAATCAAAACGTTGAACTTACTCGAAAATTTTTAATATTTTCGAGTAAGTATTTCGCTTTATAATATTTGAAATTCCGTACTCGATGTTTGATATTCAGTAACGTGATGGCTGAAAACCAGTAACTCGAATACTGTCTTCAGGTTTGTTAACAAAACTGGAGGATTTGGATGTTGATTAGTTTTGGCGGCTTCAAAATATCATTCAGCAAAGTCAAGGAATGTTGCTTTGCATTTTGTTCACATTACTCATTCATATTGACTGCTACACGTTTTTTGCTTATTCTTTCGCTAATATACTGCCAATACTTTGGTTCGAACCCTGGCAATGACGAATTTCATGCAAAATATAATCACATGTTCTCGAACGATTTATACTTACGTAACGTAGCACGCGGTAGTCAGATACGACAAAAAATAAATATCGCGTGATTAAGAGCGTGGGTCAACTAGACTCGACTACTTGAATTCAGCAACTCGCTTACTGGCTAGAAATATCTCTTATCTTGAGTATAGTATGTAAAATACTGAGGATTATAATGCGATCGACTGAATTATAGTTTCAGAATCTACCGCAATTCCAAAACGGTGAAGTATAAAATTTCAGTAACAAAGTCTGGTAATTATCTTTTCTGAAACTGTTTCCTAGGCAGTTTTTCACTGGTACATAGAATTAAAAAACTATTATTTAAGATATTGTAAATGAATGCCAAAAATCAACTAAATGTATTTATTTTCTAGATTTTAGTAGTTAACACAATGCAATCAATTGTTGACTTCAAATCAGTAGAATAATACTGAGATTTACAAATTCATTTTTTGCATAGGTTATTTACCTAAATAGTATAGATTTCATTATTCAACTGAATCAATTGACGTTCTCAAATTGATCTACACTGAAGATAACTGGAAAATAATTAAAGCCAGCCACAGACAAGTCAGTTGTGAGACTCTGTTGCACCCTACCCTTTTCCAGCCTTTTTCGAACTGTAATTGTCAACATTTATTTTGAATTAATGATGAACTAGTCAATTTAATTATCTAATGCGTTTCGTTGAAAAGTTTCCGGGCAGAATGATATTCTTATGATCCTTCCACATTCACATCATGTGAACACAGCATTAGGTTAGACATTTTTTTTCATTAATTGCGTGATACTTGAACAGCCCGCACTTGTAAACGGATATATTTGGATTAAATCGGTTTAAAAATATTGTAACAAACTTTTCAGCAAACCAGATGGGTTGTTCAAATCTGAAATCTGTTGAAAACTGCAAAAACTTAATCTTTGAAAACAGTAAATATTTCTGACTGTTTTGACTAGTCCGTCTTTCGACACATTGAGTTCACAGTTGAACATATATTAATTTAATTAGTACACTCAGAGAAATTTCCTTTAAGAGTTAGAAACGGTCATTTAGCCGTTAAAGTCGCATCCTTTAAGCGCTTAATTGCTTAACCGTCGAACTATACAATTCAACGTCTAAAGTATGCAACCTTACAATCAGAAACATGTCTTTTTATCGTTAAAAGACAACAAGTTTTACTGCTCGACGATTTTTCGCATAACGTCGAAAGGATTAACTTTAATGACAAAAGGTTACAGCGAAGGTACGTTCACGCAAGTTCACGCATGCGCAAAAACGAAAATCTTGATATATGCAGCATCATATATAACGACTTTCTCTGTAAGACGAGTAACCTTTAACCGTTAAGATATGCATGTTTAAATGATTTATACTTTAACCGTTAAAGGAATTCCTTTTAACCCAATTTTGAAGAGATTACAGCTTAGCCGTTAAAGGATTACTTTAACCGTTAAAGGAAATTTCTCTGAGTGTATGCAGCATCATATAGAACGTCAATCGTTTGTCACGAGTAGACACCCTCATTCATCCGTCAAAATATAACGACTTTCTCTGTAAGACGAGTAACCTTTAACCGTTAAGAAATGCATGTTTAAATGATTTATACTTTAACCGTTAAAGGAATTCCTTTTAACCAAATTTTGAAGAGATTCCAGCTTAGCCGTTAAAGGATTACTTTAACCGTTAAAGGAAATTTCTCTGAGTGTAAGTAAATCCAGTAAAGTAACATCATCGACATCTTCGATGTTCTCAAAATGTTCATTAATTTTCTTAACGCAGCGTTGAAGTGAAGTTCGGGGCAGTACATATAACTTGGCAGTTGATTGTGTGGGTTGTTTTTCCACAAGACATCGTTTTACAGCATTAAGCAGCACGTTAAAATGTATATCGGGGGTTTTCACGGACACATGCTTAGAAGTCATGGCTGAAACAATCGACAATATGCTTAAAAACATCGTCAACGACAATATTTCACTATTTACAAAAACAAATGAATTTACATAAAAACTAATAACGTGTTAAACATTTTTTCTGAAAAAATTTATACAATAATTTTTTTTTTCGAAATTTTTTATCTTCGGTCGGTAAAAAAACATACCATTGTACCAGCATTTCATTATAAACACATGAAAAAATTTGCTTCGACTACTTCTTCAGAAGTGTTTCAAAAAGAGTGGGTGCCCACAACCGAACTAATTTTAGTGCCCACAACCGAATTTTGCAGCCTTTTTGAGAAGTGGCGAAAAAAGTTTTTGATGACGAAATATTCGTTAATATCCATGTAGGATCTTAAAGTATAATGTATTTACTCAATAAATATGTATTGCCCTTACCTTCTGAATCGATATTATGCTGTTTAGAGCACATTGGAAAAGGCTCCAAGTTAATCTCGCGGTGTTTTGCTACCACATAAAAGTTAATTCCTTCGCTACACAAAGCAGGCGCGTGTGTTCACGTCAATCTTCGGTGCAAAAGTGACGTGCTGCTTTGCTACACAAATGACATTGGTCAAACTAACTTAACCTGATTTTCATGAAAATATACCCAGAGGTGCCCACAACCGAACCATGCCCACAACCGACACTTGTCCCCTATAGATATATAGTTGCTTCACGGTTCATGCTTTTATAATGGAATTATTTAGGGATAGCCAAGAAATTCAAATTGATCTAAAAAATTACAGGAGAAATGCGACCGTGGTATAATACTTTCGTATCGCGGCTTTTGACTAAAAATGCTTAGATTGTTTTTTTTTTTCAAGACTTAAATGTTGGTAATGAAAATAATTTTATGAAAAATTGAGGCGTAAGCCGTTTTACTTGGTAGTTTTCGAAAAAAAAGGCAAAAGCCAAGAAATTTTGACAAGTTAAAAAGTTTTCAGAAGATGATCCCTGCGCGCGCGCCGTGCCCACCATAACGTTACGGTGGGCTTACGGTGGAAAAGGGCAAAAACCCACCGTATCGAAAAAGAATAAAAAATTCTAAAATCACGTTCACTATGTAAAGGAATAAAAAGAACAAAGTACGGCCATCGATTTTCCGGCAATATAACTTTGCATAGCGCAAACAAAAATATCTGCAACAGCACTTACAGCCCCGTGGCCGAAGACGCAACAACATTTACGGACAAATCTTGTCAAAGCGCGGGCTGATTTTTACATTGTTAATTT
>JABFQI010000452.1:0-11323 GCA_022816925.1 Trichacis sp. ZL-2020 | reverse complement strand
ACCAAAATACCTGGAATTGAGGAATTCATTCCTTTCGTTGTTACAAAATTGTTTATGTAATTTTTGATAAATAATATGCATAAAGATTACGCACATTCAGAAAATAATTCCTATTGAAATACTGAAAATCTTCTTTAATATTTACATGATTGAAAATTCATCAAAAACATTGATGAAAATTTTATAGCTACAAAAATTTTGACTATTATTCTTTATTGTCTTATTTCTATCATCATTTTGGGTTTTTCATTTTACTTAATTTTATAATTTTACCGTTATCATGAAACTATTTTTTATATATCACAAATAATCGTTCAATCTATCGAATAGTATATAAACCAGTAGAATCATAATGATAATAATTTTCTGATAATTGCTTTAACACATTGACGATGATGGGAAGAAATAAATTTCACAAAGAGTGCAGGCATATTCTTCACATATTAGTATCCGAGTGTTATTGAGGACTTTTTTCTGGGCCTTTTTCGAAGTAGAATTATTTATCCATGATCAAGAATTCGTTCCTGATACACCAATTTTTTTTTTTTCGAAAATTTTCGTCTTTCTTGATTGAGTAAAACCCATTTCTTTCAATGTAATAATTATCAACAATGGAATCAAAGCGTTGAGAAACAAATAAAAAATAATGACTCTATTTTATAATTCAGAGTCTTAATGTTAAATTTGAGTTAAATTGATTTCTTTGTCGAATATTCACAGTAATTTAGATAGTATGGAAGTGAAAAAATGTATGATGTTCCTAAGATTCGATCTTAGAATTAATTTGCGAATCAGCAATAAAATCTTGTTATAAGCACAATCTTATATAAACGTTACAGATTATATTTGTTGTCTAAATAATGATATCCTCATCAATTTTTTTTGGAATTATTTTCCTATTCATGCTGCGATTTTTCGGCAAATTAGTCCAATGCGATCTAGTCTGACCTTGTCTGGATTATTATAATAGAATTTCATATCCAGACTATTTTATTGGTATACTTGCCAGTTCGAAATAGTTTATTCACCGATAATACTTTATCAAACTAAATAAATAGATGACGAATTGATGTGACAGTTTGCAAGTATGTAAAATGAAATTAGAAAAGTGTACAAAAGTGTATGACATCACTTTAATATTTCTAAACTTTTATTCGGTTAAAAAAATAGGAGGGTCATTGGAAAAGATACTGATTAAAACATTCTTGGAATTTGTTTAAGGATAATTGATCATTTTTTGGATGGTCTTTTATTGTGTATTTTAGTGACGCCAGAAGTCTGATTATCATTGTATGACAATAATTTACTTTCTTGTCGTATGACAACAATGTTTATCGTCTCAACATTATGTGACTTTGATCGTGAATGCAAAAATATTTTTAATTGATTTGCAATTTTCCGATTGATTTACAAAATATTTTTCCAAAATATTCAATTTTAATTCGATTATACATTAAGACTTTGAAAGGACAAATCATTTTAAAATGATATTTCTTAGTGAACAATATTTCTACTCTCTGTGTGTTATAATTCAAGGAGAAAAAGTAGGCCTCGTGTCTTCGAGAAAAGATTACCAGTTTCGATACAAACAAGTATTAACGTATCGAAAATCGATTTATTTATCATTGACAAATGAGCACACTTCGAGAAAGACGCAGAAAACTGTTCCCAATTACTTGAATGTACTAATGTTTAAACGATGTGTCTGATATACTTTTTTACATTTTTACTTTACAATCATCCACAATGTGCAGAAGCGATTTTTTGTTTGGTAACTTTCTTTCAGGAATCAACTCAACTTTTTTTATTTTTAAATCATAAAAAGACTCCCATTCTTTAGAAATTAACGAGAAAAAAAATCAAAGCCTATTGATCATTTACAAGGAAGAAAATGCGTCATTTAGTTATGAAAATGAACAGTTTCTAGACAGTCAAAAAATTGAAGAATCAATAATAGATTTATTTATGATAGAAAAATTACGACACTTAAAAAAAGACTACAATCGATAAAATGATCATATTTCGATTCATTTAATAAAATTTCAAATTAATCAGATGGCTCAAAATCGAAACATTTAATTTTGAATCATTGGAATTTCTTTTTGTATATCTTATTACTTTCTTATTTACTCAGATTTTTGATTGACCACAAAATCAGGTCGATAGCAATTTATAAAGTTTCTGACAATTAAGTAAATTTTTCACACATAATTTTCTTCTCACGTAGCATGGTTTTTTAAACAGTGGTACTGTAAGCGAATAAATTCTACTTATATTTAAGACAGAGGCGCACAGCGCTCGGATAGGGCCGGGGAAAAAAATTTGTCATAGCTCCCCCGTTGGAACAGTTGGTATTGAGATATTATTCAGAAATTCTCGAAAAATAATGAGTTTTTAATGTGTGTGAATGCAAAAATTTGGGGACTTCAAATAAATTTACAATTCTTGACGATTTTTGTGGAATCAGAAACTTCTATGGATTTGTGTCGAACTCAAAATTTCTGCCCATTTTTTGGTTTCCTGGACAATTTTCAAACTTTCGTAAATTTCGAGGAAATGTTTCGAAATTTTATTTGTGATTTTTCGAAAATCATTCAAATTTTGAGTAATCAATTTTTGTAATATTTTGAAATATAAAATAATTATATTTTAAGATAATGTAAGCGACTATAAAACTCTCCACGTATCCAAAGAAACTGTGCGTTTTGAGAAATGTTTATTAAGTTTAAATTTATGGAAAATTTTTTAAATTTCAAATTTATGGGGATCTTTGTCAAGTTTTGAATGATTGATATGTTCTTACCAATAATTCCCATGCTAGTAACGATTTTGAATTGCTATTCTGATTTTAAAAATTTACAGATTTTATCTAATTTTAGTAAGCTCTCAAATATTTTTATAAAAGGATTAGAAGTTTTATTGAGAACTTGAAGGCAATGGTCGAAAATCGAAGAAGAATTTCTGTTTTCTGTGTTGGACTGTAAAACTTTCTGATGTTTTTATTAACTTTTGAATTTTTTACAATTATCGTGAAATTAAAAACTTCTCGAGATTTCGGTCGAATTTGAAATTTTTGGACCATTTTTTATATGTTACATTTCCGGTGAATTTTCAGATATATAGAATTATTTGAATAAATTTTCGAAGATTTCAAGGACTCGAAAAATTTTTCGACATTACGTAATTTCAAACGTTTATCGTGGAATTTTTTTTGCACTCAAAAAATTTTGAGAAGATGAGGGATTTCCAATCATTTTTTGTAATTTTTTGAGTGTCGAACAAAGTTATGAAGAATGTTTTCGATCATTCCCTATTTTTCTCAATATAAGGGAACAAAAGAAAATGCGTCTGAAAATCCTAAAACTTTATGAATTTCGTGAATTTTAACATTTCAAAATATTGAAGGAATTTCATCGTTGAAATTTGCTATCCCATTAAAATGTATGTACAATTTAGTAAATTTTAGAACATTGTTGGGATTCAGACCGAGATTCGGTAATTTTTCGGAGAATTTCAAGATCAACTCCATCGTGAAAATTTAAAAATTGTGGTAAATTTTGTTGAAATGTATGAACTGTAAAGAATGTTCTTTGATGATTTTTCCAAATTCAAGGTTTTGTTTTCTAATTCTTTTAAAATTTCGATTTTGAAAAAATTATTCAAAAATTTGTGAAAGTATAAAAAAATCAAGGGTTTACAACAAATTGAGAATTTTTTGGAGATTTTTGTTGGATTGGAAGTTTCTGGACAATTTTGAAAAGATTTGGAATTTTATGGATTCTTGTTGTTTGTTGAAATGCTTCTTGAATGCAAAATTTCGTAGACGTTCATAATTTTTAAGTAACCTTACCATAGTTAACTAATAGATCGTGAAATAACTGTTCTGTATGATTACACAAATTACTTTATTTCTTGCTAAACAAAAAAAGTGCAAACAATGATGTTATCACAAACATGTGCAACACGCAAAAAAATAAACCTTCCAAATATTTGTAATTTCTATTGAAATCTGTGCGTAACTTGTCACGTTTTGTCTCTTTCTTTACAGTAAGAACTGTAAAGAATGTTCTTTGGTAAGTTTGTCAAAATCAAGGTTTTGTTGTTTAATTGTTGTAAAATTTCGATTTTGAAAAAATTCTTAAAAATTTTGTAGAAATATGAAACTTTCAAGGGCTTACAATAAATTAGGAATTTTATGTAAATTTTTGTTGAATTGGAAGTTTCTGGACAATTTTGAAAAATTTCGAAATTTTATGGATTCTTGTGGTTTGTTGGTAATGCTTCTTGAATGCAAAGTTTCGTGGACGTGCATAATTTTTAAGTAACCTA
Source organism: Trichacis sp. ZL-2020 (assembly GCA_022816925.1). NCBI lineage: Eukaryota > Metazoa > Arthropoda > Insecta > Hymenoptera > Platygastridae > Trichacis > Trichacis sp. ZL-2020. The sequence goes on along the minus strand of JABFQI010000452.1, from coordinate 6,994 downwards.
ATCATAGTTAACTAATGGATTGTAAAATAACTGTTTTGTATGATCACACAAATTAATTTATTACTTGCTAAACAAAAAAAGTGCAAACAATGCCTTTTACATAAATATGAGCTGCACGCCAAAAAGTGAACCATCCAACTATTTCTTTTTTCCATAGAAATCTGTATGTAACTTGTCACGTTTTGTCTCTGACACATCATCAAGTTATGTTTTCTCGAATTGAACGTGCTGCCGCACTTTGAAGCGCATTATTCCGTTACATGAATGTACTCGTATATAATATACATAATATCCGTAATCAATCTTAAACATCAAAATTATTAATATTGTACAACTACATCATATACATAAGGTCCTCATCTAGGGAATAAAACACATTTTTATTTTTAAGTCAACAAGATAATTTTTTTGTTAACTTTTATTTCGATTATTTTTTATTTGTTTAGACGATTGACAATTTATTTTACACGCGCTGAAAAATTGTGATTTTTCGTAAAATCTCGGCTCTAGATGTAAGAATAAAAAAAAAGATTCATTCCTCCTCGACTTTACCTATGCAATAGAATAAAAAGACAATAATCATGACTTTAAGAATTTTCACAAAATTCCTTCAATTCAATGACTATGATGAGAAAAAAAATGTGGAAAAGTGTGTCGAGCATATCATTCACACATTAGTACCTCCAAGTTATTGAGGACTGTTTTCTGCGTCGTTCGCAAAGTGTAATTATTTTTTCATGATCATAAATTAATTCTTGCTACATTAATTTGCTGTTGTTCTCGATTCTTAACAAAAATAAACTTCTTTAATAAATGAGGCCTACTTTTTACAATTGACAAATAATTAACGATGAAAAAAATATCACGTGAAAAACATACTAAATCCGTCGAAAGTCCTAATGTGGAATGGAACAGAATGAAAAATTTTTTCCGAATCTCATGCAATTAACTCAGTTTGGACGTAACGTATTTATGATTTTCCTAAGAATTGTTTTAAGAATTGATTTTCGAGTCAATAAAAAAATCTTGCTAGAAAATAAGGTTATATGAGTGACACAAATTATAATTTCTGTCAATACAAAAATCTTATTACATTTTTCCTTGGAATAGTTGTTTTGTTTATGATCCGTGTTTTTAACAAATAAATTCAGGGTGATGTTTTCTATCAAAGTTCAAATTATTCTAATCAATGACTAGTTATAAATTATTTCATTGAAATATTTCGATATTAATTTACAGTTCAGAATATTCCTTGAACCTGAGAAACATTGCAAAATCGAAGAAAATTGATAATAAAGCAAAGTAACAGTCTGCAGGACTGTAAAAAGTAAACAAAACAGGATAGTTGCTATTCAAGATAATATGACATCACTTTTGGGTTTCGTGACTTTCAATTTAGTCATTAAAAATAGAGTGTCGCTTAAAAAGTAACTGATTTAAATCTCTTGAGACAATTCTTAACGTTTATTGATAGTTTTCAATTTTTTGATTCGACAGCGGGTGACTTTTTAATAATTTTTCACAATAAATAACCGTGATAGACGTTAAGGGACGTTCATTGTATATTTTAGGGACGAGAAAAGTCTGATTATCATTGGATAACAATAAATTATGATTAAAAATGAATCTGATATTTTCACTGTTTTTTAAGTGACGAACACTTCTTTTCAGCTTTTGTAGTTTAGGTTTTTGACGTCTTCGTCTCATTATGAACTTCGTTATTTTTTGTCGTAAACAAATTTTCGTTGAAAAAAAAATGTAAAAAAACTTTCGAGGTTTTTTTTTTATTGAAAAATAATTCATTGTTTTCTTTTAATCAATCCCATTGGCAATCATTCTTCAAATGCTTCGATTTTGAATCGATTTTTTTAAAACTGGATGAATGAAACTTCTTATTTGCAGGCAATGTTCTTTCAATAGAATAAACAATCATTCATTTTTTCAGTTATGGTTTTCTTCTTCGTGTGATAATTTTCATTAATATTTTTTTGAACATCTATCCAAAAATGTATTGCTTTTTTATAACGTTCAACCATGTTTTGTTGGAAGTGAAAGAGTCCTTCGGGAAATCATAAAATTTTAGTTAAAAGGAAAACATTTACTGTATAGTACTGTCAGAAATTCGAATTTTGCCGAGGCCGCCAAAAATTGACAATTTAAGATTCAATAATTTTGAATCACTTTTAATGATAATTTTATTACATGACTTACAATGAAAAAGTCAACATAATACAGTAATCAATTTGAAAAAAATAAAAAATACCAGCAGTATCAATTCTGTTAAATATTACTTTCTATAATAACAGTCATATATCTAATTTTTTTCGTGTCAGTTTCTTTGACCAGAAGGCTTGACTGAAACAAGATTTACTCAACAAATTTTGGGCGAAATAGATACTTCTTTAAGATATTGTTTAGATGAAAATGCACGTCGAGAAATTGCATAGAAATTACAAGTCTTTTGAATCATGCAAAGTAATGATTTTATATTATTACTGTTAATTTTTTAATTAACCCTTTCTAACGATGCGAAAATATTTATTTATACGATTTCATCGAAAATCTTTGACGAAAGACAATAATCATGACTTTAAGAATTTTCATGAAATTGCATCAATTCATTGACTATGATAAGAAAAAAAAATGTGAAAAAGTGTGTCGTGCGCACTCTTCACATATTAGTATCTCCAAGTTATTGAGGACTGTTTTCTGCGTCGTTCGCAAAGTGTAATTATTTTTTCATGATCATAAATTAATTCTTGCTACATTAATTTGCTGTTGTTCTCGATACTTAACAAGAATAAACTTCTTGATCGAAATTGGACTACTTTTTACAATTGATAAATAATAATTAACGATGAAAAAAATATCACGTGGAAAAAATATTAAATCCGTCGAAAGTGCTAATATGTAATGGAACAGAATGAAATCTTTTTTTAACCTGAGAAACTTTGTAAAACTAAATAAATAGATAATGAATCGAACTAACAGTTCTGTAAAATGTAATCAAAACAGTATAATATCTAGTCAAGATAATTTGACATAACTTTTAAGTTTTGTAACTTTTAATTTAGTCATTAAAGATAGAATGTCGCTTAAAAAATTACTCATTAAAATATATTAAGACTATGCTTAACGTTTATTGATAGTTTTCAATTTTTTGATTCGACAGCGGGTGACTTTTGAATCATTTTTTACAATAAATAATCGTCATAGACGTAGAGGAACGTTCATTGTATATGATAGTGACATGAGAACTCTGATTATCATTGTTTAACAATCAATTATTATAGTAAGTTCTCATATTTCTGAAACATATGTATGGAATTACAATGTATAACGTATAACTGAAGCGTGTATAACTGAATATCGCTTGCGTTACAATGGTTTCGACTTTTTTCTTATCACTCTTTTTTTTCTCAATCTCCGTACATGGATTCTTCCTACGTTTTCCAGGAAAGATGTCTTATCGAGAAACATGCTATAAGTGCTCCTTCTTATTCCAACCACTAAGGAACTAATTCTATCGGATGCATCTCTCTGAAGCGTGGGAAAGGGGTCTCGAAATTTAATCTTCTTTCTTCCATTAAACACAACTATTCCGTATCATAAATAGCCAACGTCCAATTTTCCGTAGAGTTGGATCCATCTTTAAAACAATTTTTCTTAACAGCAATAAAAGAAAGGAAGAGTGAGGTTTTTCGTCTGCAGCCGACATCAGATAAGTACCATGCCAACATTCGTCCGAACTTGCAAGGGAAAACTGCAAAACAACCTTTGCAAACATAGCTATTAGACTATGTCTAGGACCAGGCACCTTCCAGTCCATTGACATTATAACGAGATTATGAGCAGCTTGATATTATTGACAGGGAGGAAGTTTATGTATCCCTTACCATATCCAGATGGATAATAGTATCTCAATGAGCAGTACAACGTAGTGTTTATCTTGCTTAGCCACTGTCTGGTCAACATCAAACACTTATTTACTACGGCAAATCAACTTTAATTAAGATACATCATTTTTGAAGTGCAATATAGTACTTTTATAACAATTAAAGTGAACGTAGAACTTAGAAATCGTATAAATATTAATAATCATGACATTGAACACCGAAAATATTGCTCACCATGGATTTCGAACTCTCGGCACACATGCATTTGTGAATTATTGTACTTGCAGTATCAAGATGCCGTACAGATGATAATATTTATACAGTCCATCATTGCATACTTCGTTAAGATATTCCCTGGGTTTCAGGTACTGGCCGCGACCAACAAATGATACATCTTCAACTGACGCACAGATGTCGACAAATATGTCAACTACACTGGCCACAGTCTTGTGAGGCTCAGATATTCAGTCAATTCATTTAGCCTCATCTTCATCCGTGTTCATATCTTCCGTCATTTCTTGAAATTCTTCTTTTGCTTCAGAAAAGTGATCTTTCATATTGTCGTTTTTTTAATATTATTATTAGCTCCGTAGCGATATCTTCGAAAGATATGTTTCCTGATTCTCGTTCTGCTATTTTGAACTTTGTAGTACGTACTTCATTCATTATATTCTTGACTTGGAGCTTAGCAGGCAATAATTTACCTGAATTTCCAATGCTTGCATATTGTTGACGCAAAGTATAGATTTTATTCAGTTCTAGTTTTTGTTGTTACGCATTGCTTCCATTTTTTCTAGCAGATTAGCAAATTCAAAAGATAAATAAATTAAAAAGATAAATAAATTTATCAAGTACATAGTTGCAAAAGATAAATATCTTGCAAAAGATAAATGAATTTCTAAAAACGGGATCGATTTTCCACACATGACTCCTTTTTTGGGTATGATTGAATTTTTTTCGGTTGTATGAAATATTGAAGTTGAATGACTTAAACTTGAATTTAGAACTCTGACACATCGAACAAAATTGCTGATACGATTGAGATGGATCGTTACTAGCATAATGCTTTCACAGTTTGATGAGTGCAACCGATACATATTTATGTTTTTAAAATAGACAATTTTATAAACAAGCATAAGTTCTTGAAGAATTGATTATTTAAAGTAATGGATTGTAGAAAAAATTCATTTTATGTAAACACAAATTAATTTATTTCTTGATGTATAACATAAATTTGAACAAAAACTCTGACATTAATATGCGATGCAGTCTTAAGAAGTTAACAGTTCAAGTTTTAATTCTTCACCAAAATCCGTGCATGACTTTTCACGTTTTGTCTCTTACATGGTCTCCCATCAAAATACGTTTTCTGACGATCGACAGGCTATCGAAGATTGAAGCGCCTCACCATTTGTTATAAATTACTAGTACATCTTTATACATAATAGTAGTAATTTAACTTAAACGTAGACATGAAACATATTTTTACTGCTTGCAAAATAATATACTTAAGTCCTGTACCTTATAATTCATACATATTTTTATTTCTTATCAGATAATTATCGATCATCCGCGATACAAAAGTTTCGACTATTCCCCTTTCATGACTCTCTAGCTAGGCTTCGAACATTGAGTTTTTTTACGTTATCCAAGTATTATTTTGGATCGTTGTTCATGACATTATTACACACATTTTTGCTATAACTAACCTTACAATGTAAGAAACGCGCTTTTCTAGCTTGTAGAAAATTTGCTCTCTGGACTAATCTCTTTTTTGAATTTTTTCGAAGCTTAGTCGTATCACTGAATGCCTACAATCAATTTTCCGTCTCATACGATTTATTATTTTCCGATTCTTGTAACACACAAGTATTGAAAACGAAATAGCATGTTTGGCGTCTGCAGCCGTATTCAAATGAGAATACTATGCCGACATTTGTCTAGAGGTACATGGGTAAACTTCAATAAAACACTTGCGAGCATAGCTGGTTCACCAGATTTTGATCCTGGCACCTTCCAGTCCAGTGACATCATAAGCAAGTAATAAGCATCAAAACAATGTATGTTCTTCCGCACACAAATGTGACCTCATTCCACACAATATAAAACGCCGCTATTTCCAAATGTCGATGATTATGATAAATTTAAACATCTGTCGTGGATGCCGGTAGAGCTAGAGTGATGTTAGAAAATTTCCTCTACCATTCTATCACGAGATACGCAACGACATACCTAGTTGATGAGCAGAACGGACGACTATAAGGCCTACTCAGCCACTGTTTTATCAACATGTAACACTACTCTACGACGACATATGAACTCTAAGTAAGATACATTATATATGACGAATAATATAGTAAATTGATAACAATGAAAACAACAGTAAATCTTCAAAATTTTATTAGCATGAATCGAAATAATGTCGTACTATGAAAATATAGCCTCCTACATACCTTGAACTCATGGCCTACATGCATTTGTATCATAGATTTATTATAGTCTCAAGATGCTGTCTAAATCATAATGTTCATCCAATTCATTTTTGCAAACTTCCTTTAGATATTCTCCGTGTCTCAAATACTGGCCGCGACCAATTAATTCCACATCAATTTCCTCGTTCTTGAACTCATTTAGCATATGAAAATTTCCCGAAAATTGAAGTTTCCACATTCCAAATGGGCTTAAAAATGCATTTCTCTGCATTATTACTCGGTAAGTCGGATTTGGATTTCCCCAGTTCTTTTTTGAATCGGTTTCTAATCTATAACTCAATTCGAAGTCACGGTCTGACGATATGTGATAAATCCGGTTGTCACAACGATAGTAACTACCCCCTAACATAGTCATCGTAATGTGGAAGTTTCTAATTTTTTTCTCGAAAGCGTCTTGCGTTGTTCGGTTGTTGAATTTGAAACGCATTCCGATCGTATTGAATTTTATAGCACTATTATTTGCCCCTCGAGAAATATCGGCATAAAACACCACCTCATCTCCTTTTAGCAATCCTCGGATTTCGTTTTTCATCGCCGAATACTTCCACACGTAAAATGGACCTTGATCGGTTCCATAAAACCAAATTTCGGATCGTATCTTTCCTC
>JABFQI010000451.1:0-11325 GCA_022816925.1 Trichacis sp. ZL-2020 | reverse complement strand
GGCTTACGGTGGGCTTATGGTGGATTCGGCGCGTCAGGGGTAGAATCATTTATTTATTGTTCATTATTGATTTTGACCTTAAAAACTCGGAAAACACTCTTAAATATGCAAAGTATTATCACTTGACAATATATATACATGCCTACAAATTACGTATGTGCGTGAATATATAAATTGAAAATGGATGCAAAACTTCAATTTTCATATGAATTACATGTTTTGTAATTTTATTTTCAATAAAACAATATCAAAAAGGATAATTGAACTTGAGAAAAATTGCTAATATCGAATAGATTCTCAGTCGGTAACTCCTTCATAAACGCTAGTACTAATATTCGTAATTTGAGCAAGTGGCGCCATGTTCCTTGAGATGAAAACATGCATGTTTTAATTATCAAATTTAATTATTTAATTGATTTTGAACTTATGTTTGTGTAGGAATATTTGATTTCAAATAATTTTAATGTTTTATTGTTTTTCTATGCATTTTGAATGTTTGAACAAGAAAAAAAAACAACCAACAATCACCGAACAACAACCGAACTCGGTGATTGATCGGTGATTGACTGATCGCCAGGGCCCCTCTACCGCGCGGCGCTCCCGATCAAGTGTTCTGATTGGTCGACTTCAAACGTTAATAACTCCATTAATTTAAAATCCTGAAAAAATGTCTAAGGAACTTTCATCTTCGTTTTTTATAAGGAATCTTCTTGGAATTTGAAAAATTACATTTTTTGAAGCAAAAAATATTTTGAAAAAGACGTTAATTTTGTATCTTCCCTTTACACAAAATCAAATTGATTTTTATTTTAGATGAATTTTCATAGATTGTAAATATAATCTGCGAAAAATAAAATTTCACAACTGTTTCTTCATTACTGAAATGAATATTAATGAATATTTTTTAAACACAGAAAGTACATAAAAAACGATAATTCCGTATTTGTGTTTTTTTATTCTTGTTTATTTTTCGCCGAGGGAAAATGCCATAAAGTCAACACCCTGATCATTGCTTATCTTTGCGATAAAATATTTATTTCAAACTTGAGGGGGAAAAATCAATAATTTTTATAGGGATATTACGACACGATGGATGCTGGATACGTCGACGAGTTCGGTTACATCTACGTAACGGCCCGAGACGACGACGTCATCAACGTCGCTGGCCATCGATTGTCCACTTCCGCTTTGGAAGACGTCGTTTTGAGGCACCCGGATGTCGTGGACACCGCGGTAGTTGGCGCTCCGGAAGTAACAAAAGGAGAAGTGCCGCTTTGTTTGTACGTGATGAGAGATGGTACGGAAATTTAAAATATTTTTTTCACCACTCCAACCTCAAAATCGCGACTTCGTCACAACTTTGAGGCTTCCGTGTCGAAAAATATCGTTCGCGATTTGTGCGAATAGGCTTTTTCGACTCACGTGTTGCAGCCCTCGCCTCCGGCTCGGGCGGCAATCCTCACGTTTCGTCTCAAAAGCCCATTCGCACTCACCACTATTATCATTGCTCAACTACTATATATCAAATAATGACATTTTGTCGTCGTTCGTATTCAATCATACTTACAATTAATCGAATTTTCACAAACACAAACTATCAATTAATCGGATCGCGAACCGAAAACTGGCGCATAATTTTTTATAAGGTAAATTTTCAAATTTTATAGCATTTTAAAACAAAATAACTTCAAAATAATATACAACACTTGTATGAGAAACGACACTTCATAACTTTGGCTCCAAGCGACCGTTTTTTACGTTTTTCAAGAGTTTGAATTGCACGGAGCGTTTTTCTGAATAAATTTACGGTATATGATAAATTGGCCAATGAAACGTATTTTCTTACCGAACGACGAAATTTTGAAAATCGAATTCTTGTCCTTCGAAACTTTTGACCTTATTATTAGACATTTTACAAGTCTGTTCAAAGCATGCATCTTCTGGGTAATTGGGACACGTTTAATTTTATGTATTAAAATTTTTAGAACAAGTCATGTGTCATATATATATATATTTGGATTCATTGTTCAATGTTCTTTGCATTAATGCAAGTTTTAAACAAAATTTTTTTAAATTTGATACTTAAAATCAGACGTGTCACAATTACCTCGGTGTCACAATCACCCCGGTTGACCCTACCACGTATGGTGATTGCGATATGAAAAAAAAATTATTCAAGTTCAATAAGGAGCAAAGGTTGGTATTTGGATATCAAATAGTTTTTAGAAATGAGATTCCAATTTTTCTCAGTGAGAATTTCTGAGAAGGTTTCATTAAACATGAACTGTATCTATTGAGCTTTCGCATGGTTCATTATATTTTAAGCTCGCCCGATATCAGGGTGCCGAAGAAACGACGACCTGTTTTTGTATGAATGTCATTCTATAAAATAAGAGATCGAATGATCAAATAACAATATCATTTTTCAATACAGAAATACGAATTTGTTAGCGAGGTAGAGCGCCTTACAGATGTTTACAACACCCCGCTAAAAAGCTATGAATTTGTTGACGACTTAGTCATTGACAACTACACAACTTCTTTTGTGACACAACAGAAGGATTCCGTTTCACAGTTCGTTAATGTTTCCAGCTTTTCTCACAATTTTCGATTTCTTAGCTATATATGATGCAAATTATTGAAACAAAAAAGCACATCGTGCAATACAAACAAAAAAACACTGCATGAAATTTATTCAACAGTCTGATATCAACATCAAGTTCAACGAATTTTGGCTTGGAGCAACTTTCAAATTATGTTGTTTCCAAAAGAAAGTTTCAAAACAACTAATTTAAAACATCACAATATCTTTTTTCACACTTTGAAAAAGATAGATTGACCGTCAAAGTATAATAGATACAGTCTCTGAAGAAACAAAGAAAACATTTAAACAATAGCCATCATTTTTAAATGACACGAATATTGATTAGAATGTATCGTGCTTAGCGAATGGAGTATTCGATTTTTAAGATTCAAATTTAAATTTTTAAGAATCACATCAAAAACTTATGCGATTGCAATCATTCTATTCACTACTATTCGCTGGGTAGAATTATATTCTACATTCTATGGGAATTATAAGAACATTGGTCCATCAATGAAATACTGCAGACCTACTGACATTGTTGTGCAATTCGATTCGATCGATTTTCGTTTCTTATTGCCATCCATACATTATTGATTGATATCGATTATGACACAGTGATTCCCAATCAATTAACTACAACACTGTTTTGTATTGATACTCGATACAAATAACGTACTGACCTTTCGGTATAACTAGAAAAAGATTTTTATATTTGTGCATCAATCCTTGAAGATGGAAATGGATAGAAGTTGATCAAACACGTGGAACTAAGAAAAATATATAGTTTTCTATTTTTCAGTGGATTGTTAAGATATTTATTGCAATGAGCTCTACATCATAGACATGAACAATGGGCTGATCAAAGACGTACGAAAACTGTGCATATTATTTCAAAACTAATTGCTTTTCAGTGGTGTATATAGTGGCATTATTTCCGTTGCCTGAACGGACCATTGGTAATTTTTCCGGTAATTAGTTTATCCCATCCTATAGTATTCTGTCCTTTTCGTTCACTCCTGTGCCGCTTTTGCTAAACATTCCATCAATTTTCCAACTGCTTCACAATTGTCTTTACTGTCGGCCCCATTCACTGCAAATAATTTAATTACAAATATTTAGGATAGCAGTTCGTGCCACAGATGATAAAACACCGCCAAACATTGTTTGATATTAGCATCATGTAATAAAATATTTCATCACAAGAAAATAATTCCGGGTTATTAGTTTTTAGAATAAAATTTTCTGAACAAATTATTGAAAAACCTGTAACGTTTTCTTACAAGACATTTTCGTTTATTTCTTCTTGACATTTTTGTTTATATTTCAGTGAAAAAAAATGTAGTGAAGATCGTGGAATCACATAACATACCTTCGTCAGCGCACTTTTTTATAGCACCTTTCTCGTCATCAGAAAGATTTGCTTCCGGAGCAGTATCATCAATTATCTTAATCAGATTATCGCTGTTGAATTGCCCTTTTGCATCCAGCTAAACATACAGGTGTTAATTAAGATAGGTATTCACTTAGAGAGTAATGATGTTCTTCCGAATTTGACTCAATTTTTATTTCAATTCATTACTTGTTATTTAATAAACAATAGTAGCACAACAAAAGTTTTTTCTTTCCACTCGTAAAGCGCTTCGACAACCAAATTGCAACTGATTGTTCATGATTTTAATGTAAAAAGAAGTTTTTTGACTTTTTTTTCAGTACCAATTGAGGGGGTTTATCCCTTGTAAAATTATTACAGCATTGATTATTTTTGTGTTGACTATAAATTCAGCATAAGTTATTTTAAATGATTTATATCATTTTATACTCATACCTTCGCCAACTTCCATTAAGCAAGCTTGGAAGCAATGCGGATCTGTTTAGGTAGAAACATAGGTATATTTTAATAATCATGTGGATTAAAAGTCGATACTGTGTAACCTAAATACAATTTTTGAAAACAATTTAAAGGTTTATAAAAATGTCGCTATGATCGTTGATTCGATATCAAAGGTAAATAGAAAATTCTTTTAATATTAAACGTCATACTGCGAGAAAAACGAATATTCTTGCTGATGAAACTCAAAAATCTAAATTTATAATTACTAACATGTAATGATAATTTGTATAGAGCAATCATTTTGAAAAAAAAATCCTCGGAATTATTTTTAGCTGGTAAATTCAAGGAAAACTTTTTGTTTGAATCTGGCGAACTCAATATTCATTAATGCGATTTTATATTTCAAACATCAATCTAATAATATAAATTACCATCGTTATTTTCCTGTTGCACTTCTGTGCACATGTCGATTATTTCTTCCTCAGTCGACTCGCCTTCTTCACAATCGATGGAATTTCCAAGGAATATCTTTGGAATAAAAACTGTCGTCATTGCTTCAATAAAAATTCATGTTATGATGCAAATAATGAAAAGATACAGAATTAAATTAATACTTCCAAAAGTGTTAAGAAATTATTGTTATTTTACAATTGAAAATCATGACGACCAAAAACCACGCGACGAATAATTTTTCATATACACTCAACTCTCCCAAATTTCACATTCTCGGAATGAAATCTGTCAAATGTCACATGACGCGCTCTGTCAAATTTCAATGGTAGGTTCTGTGTTGGTCAACATGAAAAATCAATATTTCTCACATAAATTAGTACAGAAAAGAGTAATTATTTCATTTAATTTCATTATTTACATTTTTTTATGTAATATATATATATTTCCGTATAGAAAAAGTGAAATTGTCATTCAAAAGTTGAAGTTTCCATTTGAGAGAGATTTTGTTGACGTATGAGAGAGAATTTGATGACATTTGAGAGAGTGTGACATTTGAGAATGTAAAATTTGGGAGAGTCGAGTGTAATATTAGTTTCATACACGATAAATTTAAGAATTCCTAAAGTCAAAGAAAATGAAAACTACTATTGGGAATGAAGGTAAACTGTCATTCATGATATTCCAAAAAAGAAAGTTTACAATATATTCCTTATTTAGATATCGATTCTGTGTAGAAAAAATTCAATTATATCATAATAAGAATAATTCTGCATTTGATTGAAAATTTGCAACCTTTTAAAACTTTGATTTGATTTGATAAACCTTTGATTGCTAATTCCAACAATCCTAGAATTCAAAAGTGTGTTTATCCGATTGCTGGATAAAATAATTGTACCTATGCAGTACAAGGCATTGTAAAAATAACATAACTTTTTCAAGTAAAAAACTTCAAATTTTTTACTCGCAGTTTCTATAATGCAAAAAATTTTGTCGTCAAACGGAAATATGAATACTAGCTATATTATACTTAATTGCAGTCGTTAAAAATAAGTATGCATGGAAAGTTACGCATAGTTTGAACGCTGTCGTTACATAAAATGATAATTATACTCGTTTAGCATCAGAAAAAGAAAGAAAAAGATCATTCTTTCTGATAAGAGTTTCCTTATGTTAAATTCAACGGACATTATGTAACTCAACGATATGATGAGTTGAAAAATGCAAAAATTTTTCTTTTTGACTGAAATTTCGAAAATCGTATTTTTGTTATTCGAAACTTCAAACTATATTATTCAACCTTATAAGAATCCATTCGAGGCATGCTTCTGATAACTCATATTATAATCTCAATGTTAAAAAAATTATTATAGTTTTAACTGGTTTTGATATTGGGTTTCAGTTTTGTTCTTATAAGAATTTCCATGAAGGTTTTACTGAACTTTACACTGAATTTTCAGATTTAATAGACAAATGTTTCAACAAGTTCTTGTACTTCACGAAAGTGTATAATAACTTGTGTCATTTTGCAAAAATATAGATACTTCATTTAATCTAGATTCCAATAATTCCACCTGAAGCCGAGTTTCGCATTTGACTTTTCGTGAATTCTTTATTCTATTATAAGCAGTGTGAATAACAGTTCAATAGAATAATTTTTCTGAATAATTAGCTAAGAGACTCAAAGTAAAAGTAAGATAAACTAAAGAGAAAACCTCATAAAATATACCACATACGCTATAAACTTCTCAAATGTCGTCTTACTGTACACACATAATATCACCTGACAAAATATTTGACTTGCAAATAGATAAGTTTCATACTTTTACTCAACTTTTTACAATTGAGCTAACGGTTGCGATAAGAATACTCAACTATACAGTTTCTAATTTTTTTGTACTTTTTTAGCGTTCTTATTGCATCCATCAGTTTAATTACATTTTTGGTTATTAAGATTTTCAACCTCATTTGAACCTCATACATATGGCTTACGTTAACCTTATTGAAACCTCATCTCAATCTTATTTGTGTGAAAACTTATGGTATTCAGAAGTTATTTAACTTATTGTTCCTATGTAATCAGTTTTCTGATTTTACTATTCGGAAAAAGACATGATACTTACCAACACAAACCAAAAACAGTATATGATGGAAAACTTCATCATTTTTGTGAATTCCTTTGAATTTAGAATAGGTCGAATAAATCAAAATTGAATACTGTCACTACAATAAAAGTCGCTGTATATTTAAGTGTTCCGAGTAACATTATCAACCCAATTTTACTCGAGAATCATACTTAATAGAGCATTATTAGAATCGGAAGGGAGATACATTTTTTTTCAAGTTTCTATAACATTATATTTTTAGCACGCCTGATGTTAGAGTGCTGAAGTAACTACTTCTCTTAATTTTTTATATATATGTCATGCTATAAAATGTATAATCCAGTGATCGAATAACAATTACACATCTCATTATAGAAATATGAATTCGCTACACGATTCTTACTACACACCGCAGAAAAGCTATGAACCCGCTACTCAACTGTTCGAATAATGATAGAAGGTCATATACGTGTGACTCGTTTTGTTCTCATTGAATGCAATCTCAAACGGATATATATATTGAAGGAGATATTGTTGAATCATTTTGTGCTCCACTCATCATAGACTCTCGATATTTTAAACGAGTTATAGTAGAAATTACTTTTTTTTGGTTTTAGCCACTGTGTTTTAGAATGTCAAAATTTTGAGATATTACTTCCTAAAAACTTGAACATTGTTTGTAAGACATCCAAAGATCATTCAAACTCTTGAGGAATTTATATAGATGGTTGAATTTTTTTGTGAACTATGTTACAATATTTTACAAAATACATTGTGAAATGAATATACAATTTCTCCGAAATAAGATATTGTTTTACGTAGTCCATATTTTTTATCGTTAAAGTTGCCACTTCCCAGAAGTTAATATAGTACTTTAAATCTACTTCGTAATATTTCATTTTTACAAATTAAAAGAAAAAAATTTCGTAATGAAGGAATAAATGTAAATTTTTGAAATGATTGCTTTCTAGGTCGTTTTTTTTTATAACACCTCATTTCTTCAATTTTTTTATGAAGACTCAAGTTTTTCTTGAGGTCTTTCTTCAAAACTATTTTTATTTCTACAAATTTGCATTCTTCAGCAGATTATGAGACAACAAAATCGAAATACTCAATCCAACATCGACTATAAAATATTGCAGGCACCAATTGAAGGTAGAAATTGTTTCAAAAACTAATACAATTAAAGCCTGTGGTTCCAGTTAGTGCTGCAAACGTACTCGTCTGAATAAAATTTTTTCCCCGAATGCATAAATAGATAATTATGCTACAAGGGAGAAAGAGGATGATTCTGACGAATGTGAAGTTGCCCCCGAGCGAAGCGAGGGGGCAAGCACATGAGTCAGAATCACTTTCTCCCGTGTAGCATATTCTATTTTTTCTCATACATGCATAAAAAATGGCATTCACTTTTTTTGCGTGAAAGCGGGAGGAAATTCTTCTTTTTTGGGGCGACAATGGCTTATCTTTTATGACAATTATAATTTTTTACGCAACTGATGTAAGAAATCGGTATTGCTGACACACTGAATGTTCAGGAGCGTAGCATGAGGTGCCTTGAATGGTAAAAATAAATTTATGGGGTCCAGAGGCGGAGCCCCTGGTGGGGTTTTGAAAGGGGCGAAGCCCCTTCGCAATGGTTTTGGGGGGCGGAGCCCCCCAATTATCATTAAAAAAAATTTTAATGAATAAAAGAATTGATTGATAAATTTTTTTCATGAAATTTCAAATTCCAAAGAATTTTGTGCATAAAAGTTTTATGAGATATTAGTCTAGTTTTCATAAGACTGAGTAACTTTATTTAAAAATTTCATATTTAAAAATTGTTTAATAGTTTGTACCGAAATGGAAACTTTGACGATATTTTTTGAGCAGCAGATTCAATAGCAACCTCAGGATTTTCAGCAGGAGTGCTCCATTCTTCGAAATCTTTGATGATACGATCTTCTTTTTCCAATTTTTGGAATATGTTTTTGGGAGTACAACGAACAAACACAAAACGAAACTTATAGGTGCTTATAGGTTAATTTTGTCGATCGGTTTTGATTCTTGACACTTCGACAAAAGTGAAGCATTTTATCAAATTTTTGCGACTAATTTATCTTTTTACCCGCTAGATGGCGGCACATCGCGGTAAAAAACAACGAACGATTCCACTTGAAATGCGAAAACTACCCGGATATCAGGAAGAAATAGTTCCCTAGGGAGAAATGTTACCCCCACTTCTTACTTTTCGCGGGTACCGCAAAAAGAGGACTTTGTTTCCGCATTTCATGCAAAAAAAGTGGCCATTTTCATGGATGTATTAGGAAAATTCGAGATAGCGTTAAAAAGTTTTATTGGATATTTTCGACAAAGATTATAATTTTTTTATGCTGTTCAGTTAATGATTTCTTGATTAATGAATAAACAATAATATTATTGTGATAAACATGTCCTTTGGTAATCCTATTTTTGGATTAATTTCGAATATCGAATACCGAAGTCTTTTAATCTTAACGCAAACTCATATACCTTGGGTGCGCACACTTAAAGTTGGGTGTGCAACCGTCAACTTTGAGTGCGTTACACTCAAAGTTCGATTTTCAGACTGAAGTGTCATTTAGAAAAAATATAGAAACTTCATTCAATCTCGATTCTAATGATTCCACCTGAAGCCGAGGTTCGCATTCGATTTTTAGTGAATTTTTCATTTTATTATAAGCAGTGAACAACAACTCAACAAAATAATTTTTTACCATAATTAATTGAGCGGCTCAAAATATAAGTGAGAGAAATTAAAAAAAAAAAAAATACAATATACTGTATACGCCCTGAACCTTTCAATTGTCACCTTACAGCACACACATGATATCACTAAATAAAATATTCGGCTTGCAAATGGATAAGTTTATTATATTCACTCAACTTTGAACAATTGAGCTGTCGGATGCTATAAGAACACCAAAATGCAGTGAGATATGTACAATTTCTCTATTTCATGTCCTTAACAGTTAATGATTTATGGAATAATGATTAAACAATAATATTAATGTGATGAACATGTCGTTTGGTAATCTTTTTTTTAAATTAATTTCAAATATCGAATACAGAAGTCTTTTAATCTTAACGATTATTAGCATTACGGTCATTATACCTCCAAGGTTTTTTCATGTTTCGGGGAGACATGACATTAACGGTGACTTGAATGTTGTTCAATCGGTCATATTGACTGAAACTGACCGCAAAATATAATTTGCCATCTTATCTCTTCTTCTAGAATCCCCCGATTGAAAAGATCTGAGTTTGGGAGGAACTTTTTCTTCCTTCTCGCTGGCGTTTCGCGCATGCTCCTGGCAAAGCGCATGTCGCCATCTGTGCAATATTGATACTTTGTTACAGAGTGTTAAGAAAAATTATACGAAAGTTATTGGTTTTAAAAAATTGTATTGATATTTTAATTACACATTATTTTGTTTGAATGTATAATACAAACGATGGTGATCATAAAATGTTCATAATATAATTGCAATTTTTTGTAGGTCATAAACGAATTCATTGATTTTATGGCTTATAACAAAAGTGACTTGGTGTTACAGGTTATAGATGATTTCAGAACTTTTACCTGGGGAATAGTAAAAATTAACCTTGTACACGAGGTCATCAACGTATCGTAGCCTGCTTTTGGGAACCGGTGAAAATCGACCTTATGCACAGGTCGTGAACATATTCATAGTTCGTACACAAGAATCAGTAAAAATGATACAGGTGCATCAAGGCGTTCACGAATTCTTAGCTCCGCTTCGGAAAAAAGTGAAAATAACGAAAATTTCGTCTCTTCTATGCATCGTTCTATTGCTTCATTCATTTCTGTTGAGTTTTCTTTACAAGTGATGTAGTTCCTGAGAAATACCTTCGGAATGAAAACTCACGTTATCGCTTAGATAAAAATTCATGAAAAGTTGTGAATGAATCATAAAATCTACACATACAATGACAACTTCGAAAGTAAAATAAAAAATTTTCGTTATTTTGTTATCTAAAAATAATTACGATCGAACGACTGTTCATCAAACAAAAGTTCATATGATGATATTGTCATCACACGATAAACATATCAATTGTTCAAAAGTACTGTTTTACATGAAGGAAAAAATTCATCGGGAATGTTGGTCAACATTTATTCAGGTTATTCTGTGCAAAAAATGTTCCATGTAATTAATAATTCGAATATCGACGCGTCATGATTCTTTTCTTTTTTTATATTATGAAATATTAGACCTTTGCATGATAATGTTTACTATGATTTCAAATAAATATCTCCGTTCTTTTAGAAATATCTTCATAAGAGAATGATCGTTAATGTTTTATCC
>JABFQI010000450.1:0-11321 GCA_022816925.1 Trichacis sp. ZL-2020 | reverse complement strand
CAAGAAGACTACATAAGGAGAGTCAACTCGTGTGGAAGGGGAAGCCTCAAATCTGTTAGTAAGCTCCCCACTAGTGGGTCGCTTTCCTTTTGCGCGTAGCGCTTAAAAATACCATTCTGCGCATCTTTTTTATGCGATACATATACTAACAGTTGCTGCGGCCTCTGTCTTGCCCGTACGAGCTGTCACCAGCTGAAACGTCATTTTTTGATGAATAAATAGTAAAAAAAACCTCGAACGATTTAGCTCGTCAAAAGTTCATCAATAGTGGTAAATTACCAGTGAACATAAGTAGTAGCATAAAATATTTTTATCTGTACATCACTGGCATGATTGATATGCATTATTTCATATAAAATATGTATTATATGTAGTAAAAAATATAATTTATAAGATTCACCTGACCATGGACTGCAATCTAGTGATACTAGGAAAGTTTTTTTCATAATATATTAATTATACCTGGGTTAGATTTTGAGTATTTAATTTTCTCTAACATTTTCTATGTTCTTTTGACATTGTCATTCATCAAATTCAAGGATTAAAATATAATAATATAATTTAAAAAAATAATAATTCATTAATTTTAAATAGTAATATAATTTTTAAAAGTTAAATCTACTGCTTAATTACATAGCACATTCTGATTTTCTAGATGTCACAAACGGAATTATTGAGGTTGAAACTCCCGGTGAAATTAACAATCCTGTGATAAATATGAGCAATAAAAAACCCGGCTATCATTGTGGAGACAAGACTTGCAACATTTGCACACTGAGAAATATACAAACAAATATCGATCGGATCAATTTACCTAAAAACTGGGGTTCATCAATGTATCCACATGTGTATGAAACTTTTGCAAAAATTGAAAACGATTTAAACATCGACTTGACTGTAAACATTGACAACAACTTAAATGTGCAAGTGTTTTATCGCAAAGAGCTTGTAAATCCTTTACACTTAAAGACAGTAAAAAAGATAGAAGATGTGAATGACATTTTAAGTGCCGTTGACAAGTTGAAGTTTTAAATAAAATCATTTATCGCGTATTTTTTGTAACTTGTAAAAATGATGACAAACCGGTGAAATAAACGCAAATTGAAACACTAATTATTGTATAATAAGAGTTTTATTAAATTAATTATTATCTTGCAACATTTTTCACGATATGTACTAAGATTTTTAATTTTCTCAACGAAATGGTAATAAAAAGCTTTATATACATTAGTACACTGGTACCTTCCTATAATGAACGGCTTGAGAGTCGAGAGCCTTCACATAAATAATGCGATAGAGATATACTTTAAATGTATTTTGTTCGCTACGAAAAGGTTTCAGGGTTCGTTATCAGCAGGTACCAGTAAAATTAGAAAGTCAAAGAAAATACAGAATTTATTGGAAATGTTCGGAAAAAAACCATGAATTTATTGATTTAGTGACCTAATAACTATATAATGTGACTCTAAAAATTGAAATCCATAAACTAAAAAAAAGGTATGACATGGAACACATAAAATTTCAGAAATTTCAGAACTATAAAAAATTAAAATTATAAACTCGACAGATAATAGAGAAAAGAAAATTGCAACTCGAAAATCTAAAATATATATACTCACTATGCATAATTTCGATATTTTTTCATCTGAAATAAAAATTTGCATTTCAAAATAAATTAAAAAAGAAATACACAAGTTAAAAAGTTTCACAGGCCAATGTATATTACAGACTGAAAAATTAAATACTTTTCAATTTCAAAATATCACCAATTTACCAATTTTTGAAATTGAAACAAAATTCACATTTTTCATTGTAAAAAATAAAAACGAATTTATGAAATTCATGTTTTACTAAGCCTATAAAAAATAACTAATTGAAAAAGAATTAAGAGGAATAGAAAAAATCGCTGACTAATGCACTTTCTACCCGAAAAAGAGTTGGAATTTTAAAATTTAATTCCAAATCTTCGATTTCTCTTTCCTTAATATTTTTATTTCTCAAAAGAAATAATAAAATACACATAAAGTATTTTCAAAAGATAATTCGAAATGTTCCCTATTCCTTCTAAGCGATTCGAAATTTCTTTAGTATCAGGTACTTTTTTTCAATTCTTCAGAGATAATAGAACACCATCTTGAATCGCTTAAAAGAAATAGGAAACATTTTCTATTCTCTTTAGAGTATACGTTACATATTTTTTTAATTTTTGTTCAGGAATTGAAAATATTAAGGGAATTGAAATCGAAAATTTGGAATTATATTTGAGAATTACAATTCCTATTTGGAAAGAAAGTGCATTGTCAGCGCTTTTTTCTATTACTTTCTATTTTTTTCCATTCAGTCATAATGGAACCTTAGGGACCAGAAACAAAACTTGCTCAGTAATTGTCGATGTTTTTTCATTTTTTTGAGTGCACCCGACAATAGAACAAGTTTTCTTGTTTAATATCGATTTATTTTGCATCACTTACACACTAAATTGATCACTAAAAATGCCTTTAAAACTTTAAAACTCAAAAGAAATTATTGTAGTTGATGCACGTGTATATATTTGTAAACAAACTGAGTTTACAAACACACATGTGCCAGTGACGCTTCTCAGATGACATAATGCGCGCTAAACGATTTTGAGTACGATGCGCAAAGGGAACCATCGCAACGTGTGGGGAGCTTACTAACGTATAGCGGGTCGTCGTAAAGTACAGGGCGGGATAGGAAGTTGACTCTCCTTATGTAGTCTTCTTGGCTGGCGACGTGAAGTTGTCGCTGGCGATCGTCGCAATCGCAGTCGCAAATGAAACTTCTGTTCATTTCAGAACTGTTGGGCTAAATTAATCTTATTCCTGGCTTAGTGGAAAAGAAAAGTTTATTCAATTGAGTGGTAAGTACTTATACTTTTGATTAATAAAATGTCAATAAAGTCGTGTTCCAAAATTTCGATTTACATTTTTTTCCGACGAAAGTCGTCAACTTTTCGTAAAATTGTTTAATTACATGATTCTTATCTCAAAATTGAAACATTATTTGTAAATAAATTTATTATTATGTGTTGCACAAAATTTTGCACGTGCGTTTGTAAAGAAAAGGAAACTAATGTAATATTCGAAAGTGATTTGTTTTACATCGATTTATTGAACATTGATTCGAAGTAATGTATTTACAAAATTACTATTTTCAGGAAAACCAGTGTTTTGAAACAAAAAAAATTAGATCATCCACAAACATTTGGGTAGGTTTGTTGCATTGCTCGTAATTTATAAAAAGTTGATAAATACATTGACAATCGAAACGAAAAGTGTTCTATAGATATTTCTATAGAATCGTGAAAAACATTAGAGTTATTTTCGTGACAAGTAAAGAGAACATCTGATTACAGACATTTTGGCAACAATAAAGTTTTAATAATGAGCTCTCTTAACGTTTTTACAATGCTAAAATGCTTGGGAATGCAAATACTTCTGCATGCTCAACTGACGTGACCTCTCAATTTCTAACGTTTCAGATTGAGATAGTCGAATTCGAATAAAGACGTATCAGAATATATGAGAAATGATCAGTGAAAGGTGACGAGTTGATACAAACAGAGTTTGATTGTAAACATATGTTCATCACTTGTCGCAAACAATATTTTTCACAATAAATGTATGGAAAACGCGACTTTCCTTGTCTTTGGGATTTAAACAAAAACTCTAAAATGATGTGACAGCTATGATAGGATATTTTCTAGTCTAGTATAAAAAAAGCTGTCATTTGATTTCTTTGGATATTTTTATAACTTTGTATGATTGATTTGTATAATCGAAGACATCGAAATTCGCATTAATGTATTTTGAAAAATGTTGATTATCATAGAACATAAAAAAAATGTTCCAAATAATTTCAAACAATTATGAACTATAATTTTTTGTATTATAATTTTGTTATAGAATTGTACTATAAAATTTTGTATTATAAATTTATAATTTTTTGTATGTATTATAATATTGTCGTGTCGATTTCATACCCATATACAAACATGCATAATTGGTTAGGTAAAAATTACTAGTAAATTTTTTGAGTTAATTTTTATTAAACAGCTCTTAACAGGCATCAATTTATTTTTAATTTGTAATACAACTTCAAAAAGAACATAATCATTTCTGTCGTATTTACGATTGATGATAGTTATGACAAGTATGTTGATATAAAAATCGGCTCAAGTTAACTTTTTATGTTTTCGAGATAATCGACTTTTAATGTTCAGACTCATAAACACGATTGCAACAACTTTCAAACAAATCTGCGTTTTTTCGTATAGATAAATATTACAAACAAGAATTTTTCCGTAATGACAAGATTTTAGAATGTGTCTGTTTTGTACTGAAATTTGATTAATGAAGTGAAAAAGCATGGACTTAATTTGTTACGCGACAGCCAAGTAGGTATGGACTTGAGTCGTTCGACATTAAACCGATGGTTTATGTTATTTCCAATTAATATTATTAACGAATTCGAAATG
Organism: Trichacis sp. ZL-2020; assembly: GCA_022816925.1. Lineage (NCBI taxonomy): Eukaryota > Metazoa > Arthropoda > Insecta > Hymenoptera > Platygastridae > Trichacis > Trichacis sp. ZL-2020. The sequence goes on along the minus strand of JABFQI010000450.1, from coordinate 6,823 downwards.
AAAATCCGAAATCATAGCAAATATTTCTGTCGGGAATTCGAATTCAGATCAAAATCTCCTGTTTAAGGACTTGAGTAATATTTTTTTTCTCTTTCACTTGTTCAAATTGTTTCGTTAATCAACTCTGTGGTCTACCAGAAGAACATCGTGAGTCCATTTTTTTTTTAAATGTATTTTCTAGTGTTTTGGTATCCTTTGCTGCTATCTATCAGTTTTGTTTACGAAAATCGCGGAAAATTCATCAAATAAGTGATTACAGTGAATCAACATAACCGCCTAAGTCCATTTTTCGACTATTCCTTGGGAAAACAGCTTAAGTCCAACTTTAGTCTGTCCAAAAATTCAGGTTGCTTAAAAGTGTGTGAAATCAAATAGTCAAACACGGTTGGCTTGTGCCGATATGTGTACTACACAGAATGGAAAATGTATATACTAGGGTCTGTAAGCATACAACATAAGTCTATAAAACAGTTTTGAAATTACAATTCTGATAATTATGATTATTTGGAATTTCACTATCCTTATAAATAATTCATCATTTATCTTGTGATTAAAGCAACTTATTCACAAAAATATATATTTTTATCGAGAAAACTGCCTAATGTTCTGTTCTACTAAAAAACGTCGATTTCTCGGAAACTGACATTTTGGACTTGAGCTGTTCTTACGGTGAACCACAGAACTCTTGTGATCTCGAACGATATCCTCTATGGACTTAAGTCGTATGGACTTGAGTCGTTATGCATTCAGCTTGGATTCAAGTCGTTTTCAAAATCGTACTTTTTTAACAAATGGTCAACTTTTGGAAAAATTGAGTCTGACAAAGTCGAAGAGGTGTAACTCGAGTTATCGAATTCACTCATAATTGAATTCCCCTCAAAATTGGACTTGAGCAATTCTTTCGAGAGGCCATAGACAAAATTTTTCAATTTTTGAATTGTTGGCTTTTGAACAGCAATTGACTAGTAAATTTACACTGAAGTCGTTACGCATTTTCAAGATACATTGATTTCATTTCTTAAAAAGAATTTGCTGAGTATATAACAAATCAATTTTCATCTTTAATACCTCTATATCGTTATGGGAAATAGATTGGAAATATGATAGTATGCTGATATCTGTTATTTCTATATCGTAATTGTGAAATGAAATGTATCGGGAACTTATCTGAATTGTCTCTTAAGTACATGAAATGTCACTTTTTGGTCACTCGTTGCACTTACAAACTTCACGCAATTTACACTTTTACGTCGTATTGCAAAGTTGTGTTGCAAATAGATTTTATATGACACTCAATGGGTTATTTCTTGATATCTAACCGAGCAATAAAAGAACTGTTTAGTGACAAACTACGCGTCAAACGTTCGATATTGCATGTTCGCGTCTTTGAGTTGTGTTCGTGTCTTGCGCTCCATCTGCCGATGATGGATATTTAGCGTACCCACATACATATATACATATATTAGTGTCCACGGATTGGCAAATATATACCGGGTGTTTCACTTATCCGCTGCGATACTATAGATAGCGGAATACAAATTGCTCCTTTCGTTAAAAGAACACTTGAAACCCCACTGTTCAGTATTGAAATGTAACATACGAAAATTTTTACACATATTTTTGGAATGTAATTTTCTTTCATACCGTAATATATGATGGTTACATAACTCAAATACTATTTTATTTTGTTACAGACTTCGACTTCGGCCTCTAGGATCTAGTAGGACTATCAACCTTTTTTTTTTAATTTAACTTTATTTTGCTCTGTCTCATTAAACTGACGTTGAGCACTTTAGTTCCGGGTAACGAAAGTTATACCGTTGAGCTGCTTGCCCCGAGATTTTTCTTGCTGGGTTTGCCCCGAGAATTGACTTTCTTGCTGGGTTTTGAATAATTGCAATATTTTAATTGATTAATTTTTCATCAATCAATTTCATCAAAACATCCATTTTATTCAAAAACGACAATTACGACAAATAAAAATGTCTTATTCAAAGTCAAATTTTGTAAGCATCCATGAGTTATCGGTAGCTGAGAAGAAAGTTTTCTCGACTCAAGAAATGCTTGGAGACAAGCACATCGCATTTTTTCACACGATGCTGAAAGATCAATTTGCTATGTTTGTTCAAAATTGTAATTTAGATATGCTTGAAACGATCAAGCCGGTGTCTGCCTACGATGAAATTTTGCAACTGATTCGTCTCCCATTACATTGGGTTTGTTGTTATTACAAAAAAGGTGTAATATTCATCTACGATTCACTGAACAAAAAAAAATTGTCAAAACCATTGAGAAGTATTGTGAAAAAAATGTTTCCTACTTCGAATTTGCTCAAAGACGTTAGATTTCTCGACGTTCAGAATCAATCTTTTCGCTTTGATAGTGGTTTTTTTGCAATGGCAAACGCCATAACATGTTTAAATGGAAAAAACCCAGAAAATGTTCGTTATGATTGCACAAAGATGAGACTGCATTTGATGTATGTTTTCGAAACCAAAATAATCGAACCTTTCCCGACCGTGTCAACTGAGACCAATTTTGTAGAGTTGGACCAATTATTACAAGACGACATTGAAATTGTGCGAAATGGGGAAATGCTCGCAGACACTCACATTGAATTTTTCCAAACAATGCTGAAGAGAAGATATGGTTTGTTCATTCAAAATTGCAGTTACCATTCATTGGATTCTATAAAACCTGTGCCAATCGATCAAAAAGTCGTTCAATTGATACATCTTCCTGCTCCCGAGCACTGGATTTGTTGTCATTATGAAAATGGCATTGTGTATGTATATGATTCACTGAATAATAAAAAGACATTCGAGATTTTGATACGTATTCTCGGAAGACTTTTCCCTGCTTTCAATTTGCAGAGAGTTGTTCAGTTTCCGAGCGTTCAGCATCAACCAAATGGAGTCGACTGCGGTGTTTTTGCAATCGCAAATGCCATAACGTGCATTTTTAAGGAAAATCCAAAAGATGTCCGGTATGATTGTTCGCGAATGAGAGAACATTTGATAAGGATTTTTGAAACTAATAAAATCACGCCTTTTCCAAGAACAAAAGTAAGTTCCGGTTTGCAGAAAAAGATGCCAAGTTCATCTTTGAATGTCAAGTCACTTAGTAATGAAGTGGCAATGCCAAAACAGGACGTGTTTTCGGAAAAAGTCACAGATTTGACGGGTGTTGATTCCAGTTGGCAAGAAGTATTGCCGTCTTCACGCAAACGCAAAAAAAATGAATTTATACATTCCTGTGAAGAAGTACCAACGGCAAATATGTTCTCGGAATTGGAATTCTTCACAAATTCAAATGATTCCGAGAAGTTTGCACAGAACACATATTTTGAAGATCACGAGTCCATTGCATCTCATAAAAATAAAAATAAAACTGTTGATGCAGAATGTGTCGAGCAACGTCAGCAAAATTTCCCGGAAAATTCTGTGAATCAACAAGTTCATCAAAAGTCAAAGAAAAAGCCTGTAACGTGGCATGGTGTACCGAAATTACCGTTGCTTAACTTGACAGTGGACGATGAATTAGTGATAAAACGAGGTGGATGGCTCCAAGACATTCACATGGCAGTCTTTAACTCAATACTTCATAACAAATCGTCGTACTTACCATATGAAACTCTTTACGTGCAAAATGGAGGGAAAAAAAATCAAACCAGTTCCGAAAAAAAAGAATCATATTCAAATACTCCATAGTCCCAGGCATTGGACGTGCTCATTTTACAATTGTACCACGAACGAACTGTTTGTTTACGATTCCATGAACAGGAAAATGCTTGATGATGAACAAAAAACATTTTTGAAAAGGTTGTTCCCTCGGTATGATTTAAAAAAAGTTATTTTCCCGGAAGTACAATCTCAAATTGGTTGCGATGATTGCGGAGTTTTCGTTATTGCCTTTGCTGTTTCGCTTGTTTTGAATATTAAACATGAGAGTGTAAGATATGAATATCAATCGCTCCGTCCGCACCTACTTAAACTATTAAAAAATCATCAACTCGAACATTTTCCAAGAAAAACTTACAACGTTACATCAGTGACAGCGAATGTAAATTGTAATTCGCAAAATCAGGCCATACCGAGTAGTTCTTCAGATTCAAATCTTTCCGAAGTAGAAAATTCAATGTATTTTTCATTTGATGACTTGCACAGCAAAAATTCTGTTGGTTCTTCCCAGTCGTTATACGGAGATTTGATTGAAAAGGTAGAATGTCTTTATTCAGGCTCTCAGGAAACAATTGATTCTGAACATCTTTCACAAGAAAGTTGTAGTGTTAGCCGTAGTACAATGATGAGGTTGGAAAGGAAAAGAAAATATCCTGAATCTGATGTAGGTGCATGGCATAATGAAGAAACCTCTGTAAATATGAGTTTTCATTTGACTCCAGTTTCAAATTCACAAACAAGTTTCAAAGTGTCGCAAAAAGTTGTGAAGAAGTATAAACAACAAAGTAATTCTAAAATTAAAAAAGCATTCGAAAAATTTGTTACAAAGCTGCTTAAAAAAATGAACTCGTCTTATAGTGCAGCTTCCAGATTGGAAGCTGAAAATATTGTAAAATGGTGTTTGGCGAGTAAAAAAGATAATGTATGTCTATTAGAGAGGACTTTGAAAAATTGCAAAGATATTGCTGCAATATTTATTGAACGAGTAAAGCAGCTCTCATCTACCGACCGTCAGTCAAAGCTTGAAGCATTGTGCGGTTCATCTAAACACAATGCATCTACAGAAGCTTTCTTTGCTGAAACCGCATACAATCACGGTGAAAAATTGGCTATCGAATCACTGATTATCGATGGAAACGGTTGCATAACTAATCTGCTGCCGATAATAGAAGAAACGAAAAAGGGGAAATCGTGGGTTTGTGACGATTCTAGGTGTAACATTGGCATGATTGTAATAGAAAAATATCACGACTTCCTAAATTCTTTAAGTGAATGGACAATGAATAACGTTTATGCTCGTGTAAAAGAAGCGCACAAATGCGGAGCAGAACATTCAAGTATATCTAAACTCGGCCATCCTCGTAGCTGTTACATTGATTGCACTTCTTGTCAATCGACCTTTCTCCCAACTTTGATTCTTTCTCCTCATTTTCCAAACGTTCGGAAAATTCGACGATTGATATATAAAATTCTTCAATTGACGGAAAGAATTTTTAAACTCGATCAACATTTGGAAGAAGGTAATGTTGAAGAGCTGCGGAAACTTCGTGACGATATGAAAGAAAATCAGTCCACCTACGAACACGATGATGAAGAAATCAACCTCAACGAAGATGAGATTGTAAACTTGTATAAGAAAGCATTTACACAGTTGTACAAAAATACGTTTGATGTACCGATTCATTCCTGTGTTTGCTGCGAAAGTCTCGAGTCTGTTCGTGATATGACTGAGATTGCAAAATTGAGGGTACCCGTCAATACCGCAATATGGCAGGCAGTTATCAAAGATGCCCAAGAAAAAAATCGGCAATCAACATATGTGTGCCAGTATTGCCTACTCCAAATGCGTAATAGCAGAATGTCGTCAACTTGCGTTTTAAACAATCTTCGAGTTGAAGAGGTTTCCCCAGAATTATCAATTCTTAATGATACGGAAAAAATGCTCATTCAGAGAGCGAAAGCATTTCAAGTTATTGAAAGAAAGGGAACAGTAGGCAAAAAAAATCTGCCTCCGAAGCAAAGAATCGAAAAAGTGACTGGTCGGATGTTCCATTCACCTCTACCTATAGAAGAAACTTTGAAAAAAATTTGTGCCGATACGGAGCCCATCAACAGAAATCACGAATACTATATACTTGTGCGTAGTCTGCCGAATCGCAAGACAAAGGCAATCTGGGAAAACAAGGTTAACATTGGCAAAGTGTTCGCTGCTCTTAAAAAATTAAAAAGCATTAACCCTGAATATAAAAATATTATACTACCTGCTGAAGCCAACGATTTGTTTAACGATTTGCAACCACTGGAGTATGAAGTTGGAGATAACGAAGAAATTGATGCTCATATTAGCGATGCTGTGATAAACAGTCAAGAAGAAGCCATGAAAGTAGATGAGCATCATGATAAAAATGAGGAAATTTTGAATAGAGATAAAGTAGCCTTTCTCACTCAAAAGTCTGAAGCTGATGACTTTTATGAGCCTTACACTATTTATCCTTTAAATGGAAAACGAATGAACGAGACTGCTTCGAATTTGTATCAGATGAAAAAAATTTTAGAAGCGCCGATAAGTAATACCGAAATGAAATTAGATATTCTGTGTTTTCCGGATCTATTTCACACGGGGAAATATGGTATTCATGACGAAGATCGTGGAGTAAGACTTACTGATGCTCAATTTATTAAAAGCAAATTGATGAGCCTTCATCCACAATTCAGATTGAATTCACAATATTTATTCTTAAAAGAGCAAGAACTCGACAAATTCATGAATACGATTTTCGCACGCATTCGTATCACCGCACAGTACTGGAAGAAACCCAGGAGCAATCTCATGTGTATGGTTGATCATTACGGGCCTGCTACATTTTTTTCGACTTTGAGTCCAGCTGAATGGTTGTGGGGAGATTTAATCAAGTATATTCGCAGATTCAATTCTCCCATACTAGACAAAACTCCAGAAGCAGAATTGATAGCAAGAGATCCAGTGTCTGTATCACGTTTCATGGACAATAAATTCCATGCAATGTTAGATTTCATCTGCTTAGAGCAAGTTCCTCTAGGAAAAGTAGTTCACTATTTTTGGCGACGTGAATATCAAGGTCGAGGTACCCAACATTATCACATGCTACTGTGGTTCGAAAAGT
>JABFQI010000449.1:0-11348 GCA_022816925.1 Trichacis sp. ZL-2020 | reverse complement strand
GCCTGGGAAAGGGGTTTTTGCTGGTGAGAATAAATGCGCCAAGAAATCAAGTGTTTCCGGGAGCAACTGTATACAGTTAGAATCAAGAGGGCTTACACCTCTGGAGCAGCGGACTTCTACCGGAGATTGCCTTAAACAGCAAGAATAGGGAAAAGGGGCTCGAAAATAAGGACTATATGTTTCATTACAAGTCTACATTTTCTCTTAGAAGAATGTAGAATCTAATTTCAAGCACGCAATCCTCTACCTTTATGCTATCGATAGCCTAAGTTCAGTTGCAAGAGAATAAAACGGCGCGCCACCTCACGGGTAGTTGGAGAACTGCCGCGTGTTGTGTCTTTTAGCCAGCACAAATTTAAAGAACGAACATCACGTTTTGAATGGTTCTACTTAGTATATATATATATATATATAAACTAAGAAGAAAGAAAAATATTGGATTATCTATTTATAGTAATTATGTCAATTTTATTATACGCGTGGAACAAGTGTTCTAAAATGTTGACAAATGTTTCTGGCTTCTTTTAAGTTCTAGGACATTCAAGAAAGATTATGAATGTTCATTCAAAATGCGCGAGTAGTTACGAATTTAATCATTCAAGCTGAAATACTCTCAAGCGTTAATAGTAGCTTACAGTATTACATTAATGTATATGTGACAGTATATTGTTGTACCCGCACTTCGTAATATCACAGTCCTTCATTCACTAGTACCTTGAAAATTTGCAATAGTTTGAATTATTTTCGTCGCGTTCAATGTTTCCGATAAACCTTGAAAAATTCGTGCCCGGAACGTCACTCGGTTCATGGCCCGAGAAAAAAAATCACGCGATAGTTTAGTCTTGTGTCTCCCCAAGAAATTGGATTCTTTCCAAAAAAGAAATCCGGTTAAAAGGAAAATCAATAAATTTTGAAAACGTATCACTGTCTTTGATAAAAAGTTGAGTCAAGTTGTAAATAGGTGGTAATTATTCATTTCATTCTTGTAGTATTTATGGCGCCGCAACGAAAGACTCATTTTACAGAAATATTCAAAGCGAACTTCGAATTGATCTGTAATTTCGAATCAGTTTTTAGAATTTAATAACAATATGGATATGTATAATTATTTTGGAACTTTCTGAACTCTAAAGCTTTCTAGACCATTCTGAAATATTTTAGAACCATCGTGAATTTTCTAGAACATTCTAAAACTGTCCAGAATTTTCTGTGATTTTCCAAACCATTCATAACTTTTTGAAAAATTCTACAATATTCTAGAACTCTTTAAAACTTTTCAGAACATACAAGAAATTTAATAAATCTTTAGAATATTCAGGAACTTTCTAGAATTATTTATGAATGTCTAGATTGTTCCTGGATATCTTTATAATCTATTTTGACCTTTTAAAATGTCACACAGCTTTATGAAGCTAAAAAGAAGATTCAGGAACTTCCTAGAATTTTCTAGAAATTTTTTCGAACTCCTAGAATTTTTCGGATTATTGTCTAATATGATTCTGAAATTCACGGAAACGTTCTAGAACTTAAAACTTCTGAACCTTTAAAAACTTTCTAAATCGTTATATAACTTCATAGAAAACTCTAAAGCATTAAAAAACTTTTGAACCATCCCACAACATTTGAAAATGTGAAAATTCGATATCTTAGAAAGGTGAAGTACGAATATCCAGAAAATTTAGAAACTCGAAACTTTCTAGAACATTCTATAACCAGCTATAATATAAAACCCTCTAGAACATTCTAGAATTTTAGGAAAACTTTAGAAAATATTTCAAATTGATTAGAATTACATTTTCAAACGTTCAAGAATCTTTCAGGACTTTTTGGCACTTTCTGGATGTTTCTGAGAAATTCTAGAACATTTTCAAGATTACTAGAATCTTCTAAAGCTTTCTGTAATAGACAACTCTAAAATATTCTGGGACCATCGTGAACCTTCTACAGCATTCTGAGACTTTCTAGAATTTTCTGAAATTTCACAAACTATCCATAACTTTTTGGAAAATTCTGTAACATTCTAGAACATACCTAAAAATTTCAGAATTTTACAAAATTTTTCGGACATTTGAAATTTTTCTCGATTTTCTAGAATATTTCGAAACTCTAGAATTTTCGAGAACTTTCGAAAATATTAACAAACTTCATAAATCTCTTTAGAATCTTCCAAAACTTTTCTGAAACATTTCGAATATTCTCGATGGTCGTAGATTATTGTAGAATTTTTTTAAATTGGAATTAAAGAACTAAAAATTTCTGAACATGTTTAAACTTGATTGAACTTTGCAAAACATTTTAGAACTTGATAGAACACTGAAACATTTATGAACGTTTAGGGTTTTTTCTACATCTTACAAGAATATTCCACAAATGTCTAGAACATTCTGGAATTCGATAAAATTTCCTAGAATATCATACAAGGTTCTGAAGCATCCCAGAATCTTTGAGAATAGTTATGAACTTAATAGGAACTTATAGAACTTTTCAGAAAATTGAATTAAAACTTTACAAAATCTTTTAGGACTATTTTAAACCTTCCAGAAATTTTCGAACTTTTTATTGTTTCTGAAACATTATAAAATATTTCAAAATCTTCTGTAATGTTCTAAAAAATTTTAGAACTTGCTAGAACATTCCAAAACTTGCTGAAATCAACACTTTTTTTATTTTTCTAGAAATTTTTGGACATTTTTGAAATATTTTAGAACATTTCATTACATTTCAGAACTTTATAGGACTTTATAGAACATTCTAAAGTTTCTTGAATATTTTAGGAATTCTAGAAAATTCTAGAATATTCATGAACTTTTGAGAAAATTCTAGCGCTCTAAAACCTAGAACTTCATAAAACATTACATATTTGAATTATCTAATTTATTCAGGAACATTCTAGAATCTTTTAGAAATAGATTTATAGTTTTCCAATTTTGTCTAGTTTTGTCTATTTTTAGTTTTCTTCTTTTGGAACTCGATTTTATAAATTCTAAATTCTGGATTAAAAAATTCGAAAACATTTGGAACCATTTTGAATATTCATTTTATTCCTCAATAAAATACTCTAAAAGATTCTACAACTTAATATCAATTTTCAGAATATTGGAAAATCTAGAACATTATAGAACCGTCTAAAATATTCTAGAATCTTTCAGAACATTCCGAAATTTCCTAAAATCATTCTAGAGTTTTCTAAAATATTATAGAACATTTTGATAAATTTCATAACCCACTAAAACATCCATAAGTTTTCTAAAATCTTTTCGAACTACTAAAATTTTATTAACTCTGTAGAATTTTTTTCGTCACTGAAGTTGTAACAAATATTGAAAGTGTTTAAAAGAAGAAATAACTAAAATATTAAAAAATTACAAGAATTTTCAATAATCGCAATAATAATAATTGATGGAATCTTGATAATTTACAAAAAAATCTGCAACAAACTCATAACAAGACTCCTTCGCAATTTCTCATAAATTTTCTACAAAAATTCCTATTTCAATATCCATGGAAACAAAATTAATCATAATAAGCAATCATTACCATGTTCCATAAACAAAAATTATACATGTAAATTAATTCACAGACGATATTAATTCAATAATAATTAACTATTCCAAATAATCAAAACTAGGTTAATTCCCCGATTTCAAAGTTCTCTTCAAACGCGACTCTTTCGTATAATCAAGTACAATCTTAAATCTCACATCAAGGGAACAAAGTTGTTTTCCAGAAATTACAAACGCACCCAACTTATCACGAACCCGATAAAATGGACATACGCTCATATGTATAAAAAGTACCCGCGTCAGAACAATAAAATCAATACTCGGTAAGAAAACTAGAACCCCAATGATACGATCACGGTCAATAAAATGATACCTTATCGTAGTGCAGAATGACTCGATAAAGCTAGCCTACATAGATAACCCACAATTTCGTTCTATTTATCCTATTTACAGAAAAAATTTCATTGGCCAAACAACACAAGGTCACGTACTCGACTCCGAATTGTTTCATTTCCAATCCGATAACAACATCAACAATAAACAAACAAAAACACCATCTCCAACCAACCATAAACATCATCTCCATCATCAAAGAAAAATGAATTCCTATTCCCAAAGATTCCCTCCTGCAACTTAAAAATTTCATCCACATCTCGTACACCTCGATAAATTACAAACGATAACAATAATCCTCCTTTGAATCCCCAACATCGATACTTCCCGGCATTACACTTTCATTGAAAAAAGTCTCCCCCGGCCCCTCCATTGCAAACAAAGACCAAAATATCTTCATTTCCTCCGTCAAAATCCGTTCCTCCGACGTCGTAAATCTACGCTCATATTAGGTATGGCCAGTCTGCGTGCTCTTCGACATACTGACTTGAAACGACGTTTTTTCTCTCTTTTATTTTCCAGGATCAATATTTTTGTTCCAAAATCTGAAACCTTCACTTTAATTAGGTCTTTTTCTTTGCTGATTACTCTGGCCACTTCAATTTTGTTACGCAGCTCGAAATTTCTTTCCAAAAATGTGTTCATTTCTGCAACAATGTTCTCCGTGACTAGTTTCAACCACTTACCGATCATGAATGGTTACATGGCTGTTTTTTCGTATTTTTCCATACGCGAGTAGCTTATCTCGAATCGCTGTTTGTCTTCTTTATAGAAACGCGAGGTGTTTTCAACAGTCAAATGTTTTTCAATTTCCGAGATCCTGTTATTGAGTTGCTCCGTGGCCAAAGGTTGTTGTTGTGCTACGAGTCTTTCTTCAAGATCATCTATCTTCTTATTTACATCCCTCCAGTGCAAGGTCCACGCAGTATCTTGTTCATTAAGTCGGTTTTTGAATTCTTCATATTGTATGTCCATTTTTTTGGAATTCTCACTATTCTCTTTCCGGATGACCTGGAGTTCGCTGAGAATCAGCTGAAAGTTCGGGTCGTTCATTTCAGAGTTGTTTGTTTCAAGATTTGACCTATCGTTCCCAAGTGGCAAAGTGTGTTGTGTAGTTATAGAATTTAATTCGTTGTTCGTGCCGTCGTCTGAGTTCATGATGTGTTAACGTAATTCAGCAACCGTATCACCTGGCGTGGCGAAACGGCCCGAACGTACACACATGGGAAGAAACAGCTATTCTTTTCAACGGCGACTCAGCGTTGATTCCAGGTTCGGCTTCCATTTCTTTCGATCTTTTGCGCTCGCTTTTTTGTAACAACAAATCAATTTTACTATTCTGGCTACAACCTTCTCTTTCGATTGATGTGGAGTTGTGAGGCCTTTCTGGTTGTTTACAAATTTTTAAATTCTTGTTCTCCTTGTCGGCCATTACTCCATGATCCGTCAGCAAGAAGATTTGGCCACACGCGTTTTAATTTTTATGTATTACGACGCGATTATCGTGTGCGCGGTTTAAATCTATCAGGATCGCTTGGGTTTGTACTTTTAATGCTCGTATTTTTAAAAAAATATAAGTTTTAGGCCGGGAGCGAAAGTGAACGCGACTGTACTCGTTAGCACCCTCTGGCTGTCCCCCAGAAGAAAAATGTGCATCTGGCTATGAAAAAAATTTTGTGAATTTTCAACTCGATTAGTAGATAATTGTTGAAAATAAAGCAATTTAAAGAAAATAGCGGCCATCTTCGTGGCAAAAGTCGATCAAGGCGCTTTATGACATCGACTTTCTAAAGTTTCAATCACGATAGAAACTACAAGTATAATGAAAATATCTTTTTTCAATCGGCTCTTGAGGCATTGTTGTTTGTTGAAATATTGGAAAGTTGACAAAAAGTTCATATTTGTTAATGATACTCCAATAAAAATAAAGAACAATATTTTTCAGCTAAGAAATGTCTAAAACCACTATATCTATATCTCTTATTTCGATAAAAGTTATGAATGTTGCCCAGAAATATACAGAAAAATTCATGTGTTTCACATTTTTAATTCGAATTGCTCAATGGCACAAGTGAATTATAAAACGGGGTAAACTGGAATAAAATTTTCTTCATTAGTCTTGAAAGAAAATCTACAAAATTTTTTTAGGACTTTGAACGAAATGCAATATATTCGCTCTATTTTTCTTAAATGACCATTAATTTTATAATGTGATGGAATGAGAAGTAATTTCTGTTTTCTGAAAAGCCATTGTCATTCAAACCTCATGCTGTCTTCGCCTTAGAGTTTGGGGTGAATCTGGCACAAAGTGAAAAATCAATTTTAACATTCTCAAATTGTATATCTTCTCAATGTTCTCAATTATTTATATTTATGTAATTTAATTATATAAATGATAAATAAATTATAATAAAGAAATGAATAATGAATGAAGTTTTTTGGAAATTTTCGATTTATTGATAAAGAACAGTCATTTTTCATTTACTTCTATTCCATTTTTTATGAATTGTTTTTATTGTTTTTTTTCTAATTATTTTTTTGTTATCATGTACATTTTTTTATTTCATTCATGACGTTATAAAAGTAATATACGAAAAATAATCAAATTCAATATAAAATTATGGGGTCATACACATATTACGTAATCACTTTTTAGCTCTTTTTTATATCCTCCCCCCATGTAATGAAGCGTAATCATTTGGCTGAAACCCCACTCACCCCTATTATTACGTAATCATTGAAATTGATTGCTTCAGAAAAAAAAACATTTTGCACCCGTTTGCTTATTTTTGTTATAGTAACTTTTGCAACAACATTCATGAGTATCGATTTTTAATAGGCGCGCGAAATTTGAAAAAAATGGTGAGAATTGGCTTTTAGATAGATTACGTGATCATATGCTAAGGATCCCCCCATCCCCTTGATGATTACGTAATATGTGTACGACCCCTATGTTGTGATCGACAATTTAGGCTCAAACCTTACTCAATTTTGTTCTTATACTGTTATTCAATTACGAGATCGAGATAGAAGTTTCCAAAATATTTACTTTACTGGAAAAAAAGACGTCGTGCCAACTGACTGCTATTTTTTACCATAGCCAACATGAAAACAGATACGCCCAACGCCTATATGTTACGATAAGGGTAGTGAGCACCCGCAAATTTGAAGAAATGATTTTTTGACAGCGATATTCATAATTATTTGATTGTATCAGATTCACCCTAGTTTACGGTACCTTGATTGTTTTTAGGAAGGACTTTAGAAAAATCCGACAATGCATGGATAACGACCACCTGAATATAATACATAGTATGGTAGCCCCTGTAAACATTTTTTTCGGATCACTCTCCTGATCGAATGTGAATTAATGAAACTCATAGGTTGAGCTCTTACTTTTGAGCTTACTTTTTCTCAATTTGATTGGAATATTTTTGGTCACAATAACGATTTTATTTTCATTGCAAAAATATGAGTGCTAAAAATTTGATCCAATGCTGTAATTTGCAGTCTGACTATGCCCTTCCTTGCGAAAATTATCCGCAGTTGATAATTTTCTTTTTTGATAAAAATAAAATAAGAAAAATAGCGTTTTGTTTTAAATTTTTCAAAATTTACAATTAATAATTGTGCTTCCCGATCGTATAAGGGGTCACGTGGTTGAGACTATGTAAAAAGTGTTGTCCTTTTTGGCAAAGTGGCCGACAAAAAAACGATCGAATAATTTGGAAGACAACGATTATTTGCTTATAGAGGGCATGAATACAATTCAACTTTTTTTTAATCGGCCAATTTGCCACAAATACAACACTTTTCAATCAGTCTCGACCGCGCGACCCCTTATACAATCGGGAAGCACAATTGTGTACTTCGTTTTTTAAGATCATTTTTGAGACCGTACCTCGCGAGAAAGTTTTCTCGTTTGCTGATAATTCTATTACGTGAATGGCTCTACTCAATAAAATTTACGAGAGTTTGCTGTGACAAATAGGCCTATATAAAAGATTTTCAGTTTACCTTTAAAATATCAATTACTCGTATCGATAAAGTGAAGTATCAACATGAGATTAGATATTTTTTCGAGCTTTGGCTTCATTTTTTAAGTAGATAACATGGAAAATGATCGAAATGGTAATCTATTTTGTTTTAATCGTTGAAATTTGTTTTGATGTCTGCGGAAGTTGATTCTCATTAAATGGTTTCTAAGAAAAGTGATAGAAATTGCAGATCGATTGTGAACTCAGCAGCTATTAACTCTGCTGCCACTTAACGCACTTGATAATAATTTTCGAATTTCGTTAAAAATATGTAAAGTTTTGCAATAAGATAATTATATTCAAACACAATTACATAGTTTGAGATATTAAATATTTTTTTAAAGATTATGACTTTTGTAACAAACTTTTTTTAATAGTGGAGTGTCGTATAGGTTGGACATCGTACAGGTTGGGCAACATGAGTTCTCTTTTTCTATTCACGGACACCACTTGTAATCTTGGATGAATATTAGTCCTAATGATAGATCACTTTTCACATCACCTCGAGAAGAGATAATGTTTTTTTTCATGTGCACCCAACAGGTGTGTTTGTGAGAAAAAATAAAGTGTGGTAGTAAATTTTTGATAGCTCTACAAATCTAACATTCTTTATTAAAATTTTGACGTGAATGAATTTATTGTGTTATAAATTTGATATATTCTCATGTCCAAAGGAGATTTTGCATATAGTGCAGAGAATTTTGTTTAATCCATCATGAGAAATAATTATTAAACGGGTCCCTAGTAAAATTGAAACTTTTAAGTTTCGTAAAAAACTTATAAATTTTGAAAATTCCCAATAAGTTCTTAAAAATTATAAGAATTTTTTCATACTTTTAAGGGAACTTATAAAAAACTTATAAGTTTCCGAATTTTTATAAGTTACCCTTATAAGTTTTGTTTTATTTATAAGGCAGAAAAACTTATAAGGATAACTTATAACAATTCGAAAACTTTTAAGTTTTTTATAAGTTCCCTTACAAGTATGAGAAAATTATTATAAGTTTTTGAAACCTTATAAGGAATTTTCAAAACTTGTAAGTTTTTTACGAAACTTATAAGTTTCAACTTTACTAGGGGTAGGTTGGGACATGTAGGTAGTTTGAGTTAGGACACTTATTTTAACCTATATACGCCTTCTTTTTATTGAAAATCGTCTTTGGATTGATTTTAATGTGATTTTGGAAGAAAACGATAGATTTTTTATAGATTTATGAAGATTCATAAAATTCTATTAAGATAAATTTTATTCTTATTTGAAAAATTTTTCTCATGTAGAAAACGAATTAAATATCTATATACTGAATCAAAGGTTTTATGTGAAATGTTTCGAAAAATTGTACACTCATTATTTAGATTTTCATTAGTATACCAACCTACTCGACAACAATTCTTGTAGGATAGGTTGGGACACTTAAAAAATTGACCGTAAAATTATTTTTGCATAGCAATCGAATGAGTTTTTGTGGCTAAATGGTAGCCCATTGAAATATCATTTGTATTGTGTATTTAGTGACAAAAAATATTATCATGAAAAAAAGTTACAGGCCACAAGCGAAACCCACCCCAACCTAGACCACACTCCCTTATTTACTAGCATATAATATGTCCTGTATTTCACATTTTATCAAAGTATTTATGATCCTAGATATTATATCTTTAATTATAAATAATCATAAAAACTGATTAAAACATGCATAAAATGTATTTTTAAAATGTCGGTGAAGTCTTTGAAAGGTCTTAGAAATTCAGTGTACTTTGCAGAACAATTTGATGTTCTGCCAAGAACACTGAATCGTGATTTATAACCTCATGTTACATTACGAAATTCGCCCAAACTTTTATAAATCCTGAAGAGAACCTCATAGAATATTAAAGCTTGCTTTATTTTCAACAGTGAAAAAGAGAACGGAGAGTACAACAAGGAATGAGAAAAGGAGAGAACAAAGGTGGAAATGGCATGAAAGGGATAATGAAGGAGAGATAAAAAATAACACGGGAAGGTCAAAGAAAAATTGAGAGAAATACACTACAGACGAAAAAAGACACAGAACCTCAAAGACCCCCTAAGGGGTATGAGTAACCGTGGTTTTTTAAAATAATTCATACATACATATCTGTTTTTTCTCGAAAGAACAACTTAAGTCCACTTTGACGTAAGGCTAATTTTATATCACACTTAAATACAATATTGAGCTCTACGACAAAGTGGAGTTAAGTTGTTCTTCCGGGAAACCACAGATACGAGCGCCTGAGAGTGAAAAGTGAACATAGCCTATGCTTATAATATAGGCTATGTTCACTTTTTACTCTCGGGCACTCATATGAAAAGCTCAGAGCAAAAACCGGACAAGTAAGGACAGAAAATAAGGAGTTTCAAATATGACTGTCTCTCACTTGTCCGGTTTTTGCTCTGGGCCTTTCATATGTACAAATCGAGATTTTATATGTACATATTCACTGTTTCAGAACGGAAAACAGCAGTGTTACTTACACTCGTTGCAATGGAAAATCTAACTTGCCTCTCCAATTCTTATGTTTCGAACTAAAAAACCAGTCCCAACTGTTATAAAGTCAGCGAGAAAACTTTATGGACTAAACGTGCCTAACCGATTTGAACCAAGTCAGCGCCGAGTTGAGAATAGTCGATTTTTCTCTGAGTGACAGGTCACAAAATTACGTTTGCTCATTATGTTTCAACTAATGAATTTTTATTGGTCGGTGAACAAAAATCGATTCATATTTTATTCTTCTTCTAATATACTATATTGATAGCAATTGGGACGTTTGACATTACATGCTTTGTAAACATACGGTCAATTAATTATATAGGGTTCGGATCGATGAAAACCACTCAAGTTTGTGGATACGTAAGTAATGAAGAAAATAAAAGCTTTACTCTGAAGTGTTAGAACCATAATTATATAATTTTTTTTCAATAATAGAATAATTACATGCAAGACGTGACTGAAAAAATTGTACCATCTAAAATTCGATTGATTCACTTTACCGACAATCTGAAATTCTATGAATTTTTAAATGTGAAATACATTCGGAAGTACTATTTGTTACTGGCATGGAATGAAGAAATCAAACTGACGACCGAAACCATAAGGCTTTTTTCTAGTAGGAGTAGATGAAAAAATAGGCCTCATTGATTTGGTCCTCAGGTCGATTTCTTCATTCCATGCCACATATATATTCTGAACCAGTGGCGTAGATAGATTTTTGCCATGGGTGGTGGGGGGAATTGTCCCCCTCAACTTTTACTTTTTTTAATTTTTTGCCATTTTTTTTGTCTTCACAGTAGTCTTTCTACCCCTAATACCCCCCCCCCCCCCCACACTCCTTCCCTCTCCTCACTCCCTCTCTTCTGACTTACTAATCCCCACAACACTCTCACTATCATTCCCTT
>JABFQI010000448.1:0-11349 GCA_022816925.1 Trichacis sp. ZL-2020 | reverse complement strand
CATGCCAAAATAATTCCTCATTTTTCGAGGCATACCACTCGTCAAGCCATTTTCCGACGTCTTCATACGAATCGAAGTGCTGTTTGGCGAGCGCGTGACCCATCGACAAAAACAGGTGATAGTAAGAAGAGGCCAGGTCTGGTGAATAAGCGGGATGAGGTAGCACCTTCCAGTTGAGTGTCTCTAAGTAGTTTTGACCCATTTTTGACGTGTGCGATGGGGCGTTGTCGTGGAGAAAAATGAACTTCTCATGTCTTTGTTCATAACCCGGCCTTTTTTCACGCAAAGCACGGCGCAATTTGATTAGTTGTTGATGGTAGCGGTAAGCATTGACAGTTTCACCAGGTTTCAACAGCTCATAGTAGACGACACCCTACCGATCCCACCAAACGCACAGCATCGTCTTGCGTCCAAAGCGATTTGGTCTTGGGGAAGAAGTTGATGGTTGGCCGGGATCGACCCATGATTTTTTTCGTTTAGGATTCTCAAAGTATATCCACTTTTCATCGCCAGTCACCACAAGATGCAGGAACGAATTTCTTTTTTGTCTAGCAAGCAAGATTTCGCATGTGTTTTGGCGTCGCTCCATCTGCCTATCGTTCAATTCATGGGGTACCCATTTTCCAATTTTTTGAACCTTTCCCATGGCACATAAACGTATGGAAATGGCTGGTTGAGTAACACCTAACTGTTATGCAAGCATTTTTTGCGATCGGGTGTCGTCCTCGTCCAAAAAAGCCTGCAAATCATGGTCCTCAACTTTTCTGGGTCGATTTTCACGCTTATTGTCACTCAAGTGAAAATGGCCATCTTTGAACCGACTAAACCAGTCTTTGCAAGTGGTTTCCGATAGCGCACTGTCACCATAGGCCTCCACAAGCATTCGATGCGATTCGGCAGCCGATTTCTTCAGATTGAAGCAAAAAAGTAGAGCTTCCTGCATATGATCTTTTTCTGGCACAAAACTAGACATGGAAAAATGTATGTTGTTGTATGAAATCACTGATGATGTGCACTGATGGAATTTTTAAAAGGGACAGGAAAATTGCTTCGCTACAGACAAGAGGTCTGTTATTGGCAGAGCCAGCGGCATTAGTCTACGGAAAAATACTCGCAGGCATAGCGACTGAGCGTCACCCAGGTTACAGATTCGGAGTCTGTGGCCTACCTGCGAGATGCACGCTACCTCCGTACACGTGTTCGGTAGTAAAATACGTGGGCGCTGTAGGGACCGCCGAACTTATATAAGGCACTGGCGTCCCTCGACTACAGACCTCACGTCTTTATCTACGGCGCATAGCGCCTTGACTGAAAAAAATTTTTTTTTTGAGGTCTGTAAGTACAGACGCCCAGTCTGAAGATTTTTCTCCGTGTAGCTGTATATGTATATATGAATAGAGTCCTATGTATATATATATGAACGCGCCTAAAATTTGGATTTTTTTTAAAGATTCTTTGATATATATAACGAAATTTACTTCATAAATATTTTCATGGGGAATCAAATGCAGCTAAAAAGCTGCATTTGATTCAAGTGTAGTAGAGCTCACGGCACTATTTTCATTTTCGAGATCAAGTGATTATTTTGCGAGAAAAACTGGCGCAAACTTTATCTTGCTCTGTCCTTTTCCAATCCAAGCTTTTATAAATCGCCTCTAAACTCTTTCTCGCTCCAGGTTCTTACGCCGATGAATAAACTGAATCTGTAAATGGAATTTACTTATTTCGTATTTTTATTTACAGGATCCTTGTTTACTAATTTTATTCAATCATTTAAACCAACTTACCATACTTTCTTTTATAGTATTCAATTATCAAGAAATATTTGGACTAATATAATCAATATTTTTATTTATTTTGAATATATAGCGTGTATTTATAAGAAATTAGTCCAAAATTTCGTTACAACTAGCGTCTATTAATGATTTTTTGTGCTTCAAAAGAAGGTGTTTTCAGTTCCTATAGGAAGTAAATACGCGATTCACTCTCTGGAAAATGAAAACTCAACGCCCACGGCATGAAAATATACTATTATATTACCCTTGTAACTGCGATTCTTATAAGAAGTAGGAAAGTACTTATAAGAATTTGAAAATTCTTATAAGATTTTTTATTCTTATAAGGTTATTCTCATAAAAACCTCATAAGAATTACAATATTCTTATATGGTCTCACAGAAAAGTCGGTTTGGTAGACAGTAACAAACATTTGGTTGATATTTGACCAACCAAATATTTGGTTCACTTAAATAAAACTTTTGATTGAGCCAAGCAAACTTTATTAAGCTGTAATAAATTTTTGGTTTGGACAAACATTTTTTATTCAGCAGTAGTAAACATTTGTTTGTCAGTACCAAAATTTATTACAGCTTAATAAAGTTTGTTTGGCTTAATCAAAATTTTATTTAAGTGAACCAAATATTTGGTTGGTCAAATATCAACCAAACGTTTGTTAGTCTACCAAACCGACTTTTCAGTGTATTCTCCTACAATAATTATAGTTCGATTAGTGATACGAAATAATGGGCATGTTTGTTTTTCATCAGCGAATTGAAGTACAATCAATATCCACGAATTTGAAAAACTCTTGATTTATAGTTTAAAAAAATTAATGTCAGTAAGGTAGAACACGTGGTCGATATTTTTCCTCCTATTAATTCTTTAATTACGTTTTAATATTGCACACTGCAATCAAACATGATTAAAGCGTGTTTGATGTCAAACTGGAAAATCTTTTTTTACATATGTACAATCCGTGTTAAGAAAGACTTCTAAAGTAACTAAATATTTAATAATAATGGTAAAAAACGTTTTTTTGCAGACGTACATGGCTCCGTCGTTAAGTATATTCGGAGACTTTACGAAGGACGCAAGTATTATGTACAATAATTTTCGAGTTTACGGTACCGGCCTACTTATGGTCATGGGCACCATAGTCTTTATCGGCGTCAAGTTTGTCAACAAATTCGCCACAGTCGCCTTGGCCTGCGTCATTTTATCTATCATCGCCGTTTACGCCGGAATATTCGCAAACTTTAATGGGAACGACAATCTCAAGTAAGAAAAAGCAAACATTGTTACAGTTGAACTTAAGTAAAAATTAATGAACTTGAGTAAAAATTAATGAACTGGAGTAACAGTTCCAGCCAAAACTTACTGACGCAAGACTACGCTCAAATTTCAATGTTAGTTTAATTAAACATTTTTTTTTACTTTTAAAGCAATTAGTTATGCACCAAGCTTTTGAATATTATAACTGAGGAAGAGTGACAAAGATAGAATCGGCTGATTGATAATAATTCAAAATTTCATTTCTGATTGATAACTCAAAATTTTATCGATCAAATTAAATTATATTTAGACATAACAATATTCAGTCCTGATAATTTTGGTGAGAATATAAAAATGTTGACTCTATTTTTAAAAAAGGTTGCAAAGAGGAATTTAGAAATTACAGAGTAATGTCGTTACTTGCCATGGCGTACAAAGTTTACCTTGAAATAATGAAAAAGAAGATTCACAGGTAGAAATGTTTACCCGACTAAGAGTCAGGATTGAGAAAAAAAAGATCAAATATAAAAAAAGATATGCACTGGTACCTCCAGATAACGAACCTCCAAATAACGAACGCCTACCACGAACACTGAAACCTCTCGATAGCGAACAAAATACATTTGAAGTATATCTATACCGCGTTCAAAATACGGGGTCTCTCGACTCCTGAGCCGTTCGTTATAGGGAGGTACCAGTGTACATTCTAGAGATCACTTATCAAAGAGAAAAAAAGAGAAAGAGCAAATTATTTGCCCCTTTCATCAACCTAAATATGGCCTCCGATACGGTCAACAGTAGCAAATTATAGAGAAAGATAAAAGAAGAAGAAATCAATGCCTATCCGGTGGGAAGAATATAAGAGCTATATGAAGGAATCAAAGTAAAAGCAATAAATGAAGGAGAAGAAATGACAGAAGGATCCTGCAGAACCAATGGTGTGAGGCAAGGATGTCCTGAGCCCAGTTTTTTAAAATCTGTACATAGCAGATCTAGAAAAACAATTAAAAACAAGATATTTCGTTGGGATTAAAATGATAGTCGAAAGAATATAGTCACTAGCATACGCAGATGATATGGTTTTATTGGCTTTGACTAAGCAAGCTATAAGTGATATGATGGATACATTGAGAAGTGTTTTTGAAACAAGTGGATCAATTCCAAACGTAGAAAAGACGAAATTTTAAGTACTTAAAAAAGCGGGAAAAGAAAGAAAAGAGAAATGGAGTTGGGAAGGAGGAAAAATTAAAATATTAAATTTTTCGAGATATATGGAGTTTATTTTCAACAGAAAATGTAATTATAAGGACTACTTAAAAGAGTTTAAGAATAAACTGTTAAGGCAAGATTGCAACAAAAGACATGTGTAGTATGAAAAGGATAATTGAAAGGGAACATTTTAAGAAGAATGAATCTTTTTGATTATTTGGTAAAAAGTGTAATGGCATATGAGGCAGAGTTATGGGGGTGGGAAGAAAGAGAGTAGTTGGAATTGGTGAATTATGATTATACAAGTTGGGTTTTACGATTAGATTCTTGTATACCTAGATATGAATGCTCAGAGATAAATTGAAATTCTAGTGACTTTAAGAGCTTTGAAAATTTTAGAATATTAACAGAAATAATAGGAGGTTGTTCAAAGTATGCTGTGAAGAAAGCGAATATGAAAGAATCGAAAGTAGAGATGATGATTCACAGTTGAAGATAGTTCGACTTGGGAAAAATGTCTGGTAGAGTTATAAATAATGAACTATGATTTCATTGAAGAAAAATTTCTTCATTGAAACGTTTCAAATTCTCTTTATTGATGGACAACTTGATGTTTTTATTCACTTCAATTTTTCTGGTACTTCAGCCACGCCATGGAACGAATTATATTATCGATGGAGCGTGTTACACAATTGATTTTTTAATTTCGTAATATTTTTGTCATTTTTAATGAAAATCAAAGTTACGACGGTTCAATATTGCGACCGTTCATAGAATTCATTCCCGAGAACAAGTTTTCAATATTACTGCAGTTAATAATCATTGTATTTTCAATTATTTCCATTGTAATATTTTTTCAAAATTCAAAGTTTCCGTCAATTTTCGAGCCGGAAATTTACGAAATTCATCTTTTTTATTCTTGAAAAAATTTTTAATTCGAAGAGTAAAGTTTGAACATTCGACTAAAGTCCCAGTATGTCAAAATACTCCGTTTTGTAGCACTAATTTTTTTAGTGAAACTAAGAAATACGCTTAGTAACAATTTTTCTGATGGATGCAAAAACTTTCAATAACATATTCTGTTGCTAATTCATATTTTTCGAATCTTTTTTTATGTTGAGGAAAAATTAGCCAAAGGATTGGTCAAACGAAAAATTTTTGTTAATTTAAACCAATTTACTTTTTGAACACTTAAATATATACTTTTATATACTTCAGCACTTTTATATACAACAAGCTGCTTTTGACCCGCTTCGCGTGGTCATTTATTTCATATATATTTCTATAAAATAGATGGATTGTAAGCAAAAGAAATGGTTTTATTTTTGCTTTATTATTCATTGTATATAACTTTTTTACATTTTCTTATAATACTTGTTTATAAACTATATTTGGAGTAGTATTATTTGGGCTATAGATAAAGAGATTTTTTGGTGTGCCAACTCTTGAGCATGCGACGTACAATTGGCCGTGTGAAAAACACGATTCCCTCAGGTTGATTCCGCAAACTTTGAATGTTTGGCCTTGGGCTTTGTTTATTGTCATACTAAATGCCAGTTTAATTGGAAATTGTAATCTCTTAAAACTAATTGATTGTTCGTTTGAAATCAAAGGTATTCGTGGTATCAGTACTGTATCACCCTTATCTTTTCCAGTTAAAATTTTCGCTTCAATGATATTGTTTAATAATTGCTTAACACAAAGTCTCGTACCATTACATAGTTTTGGTGAATCAAGATTCCGTAGTAAAATAATTGGTGAGCCAATTTTTAATTTGAGACAATGTAATGGCATTCCCGGTACATTCAAAGAATTTAGAAATTCAGTTGGGAAGTTAATGCTTTCATTCTGATCGGCTATTGTGTCAATTGACTTGTATATTTTTTCTTCTCCCGTTATCATATTTTGAATTATTTGATTAATGTCATTTACGATGTCATTTTTGGTGGCTAATATGGCTCGTTCGCATAACCATTCTGAATTGATATAATTTCTGTTCAAATTTGGATATACTTTTTCAATGAGTTGTCTAGGCGTTTCAACTATATTACACACCTCATTTGTCAAGATAATTTGGCCGGAATCTTCGTCAATTGGGAATGTGCCTTCTCCTATTTGTAGAAGTTTTTGTGCAAATGACTGCGCCGCTTCATCTTGTAAAAGTTGAGCTCTCATGTTAGTTGTTAAAGAAATTTTTTGGACATGTTGCCAAATAAAAGATTTTTTCAAGCATGCATTTATTTCGTCTGCTGGGGTCGATTTTGGAATAACCGGAAGCGTTTGACGAAAATCGCCTGAGAGTATTAGTAAAACGCCTCCCATGAGTGACGTATTGTTTCGTATATCCTGAAGTGTTCGGTTCAGCGCTTCAAATGATTTTTTATGGGCCATTGTGCATTCATCCCAAATAATAGCTTTGCAAAGCTTTGAAATTTGACCGCGTGCCGATGATTTTGTAACATCACAGGTTGGAAATTCCTGTTCAGCTACATTGAGTGGAAGTTTCAATCCAGAATGAGCTGTTTTTCCACCATCCATTAATGTAGCTGCAATTCCTGATGATGCTAGGGCGAGTACAATTCCTTTTTTTACACGAATTTCGGCTAAAATCAAGTTGATTAAGAATGTTTTTCCAGTGCCTCCAGATGCATCCAAAAATATAATACCGCCTTTTTGTTTTTCAACGTGGTTCATAATGATATCATAGGCACGTTTTTGACTGTCAATCAATAATGGTTTGTTTTGCTCGATGAATCGATTTAATTTTTCGATATTGTAATTTTTTTCTTTTAACAGTTCCATGTTCATGACATCTAATTCGTTTCTTTGTGGCGGTTGAACACCAAGTTGTATTAACAGTTGATTGCTAATTGCTATACACCTGTCTTCTAACAATATGAGAGCTTGATTAAAGACTTCGTCATTGAAATTTACTTCAGTATCGGGACAATTTCGCCGCATTTCGAGTAGAATATCGTTACTCATGTTTTCACGATACTTCATCCATAATTCGTTTGGATTGGATGGACTACAGGAAGTTAATATTATGGCGAATAGTTCTCGTATTTGATTAGCAGTTGCAGTTTGTGCTGCTTCATTAAGAGCATAATTCCAATGATTGTCATTTTCTAATAAACCAAGTCGCTGACATGCTTCTCTATATGTTTCGCATATATAACCGTCAACAGTTCTTAAATCTGCAAATGATACTGGTCCTCTAATTTCATGTAAAAGCAAACGTAAGAAGAAGCATTCAGCATTTTTCGGGTGTACTGTGTAAACACGTCCCAAAGTATTATCTTTAAATACTCCATCATATTCAGCTATTGGCATTCCCCGTTTTCGACGTTCAATATCTTTTTTTGATGCGTTCCACGTATAATAATTTGGCACTTCTGCGTATAATAATGTCTTGGCAAATTGGTCCCTTTGGCATAGTTTAAAGAAGGCTGTCAGAGTTGTATTGACCGGCTCTGTTATAACGCTTTCTATTGTTTGCTTTGTAAAGTATACTCTTTGCCCATTTTCTAGGTGAACAGCCAAATGAACAACTGCCGGATTACGATCGTGTATTGGAAAACTAAATATACGCCAAATTGCCTCGTTGCTATTAATATATCGACCCAACTGATACTGCATTATTTCATCATTTTCATTCATTTTGGTTAATGCGAATGCTGCCATATCGCTGCCTTTGTTTATGTATTTGCAGATGTATTGAATAGATTTCACAGAACTGCAATATTCGACATTGATGTGGGCTTGAAACATTTTTGATAGAAGCGGATTATACGGCACTACCCATTGATTTCCAACTTCTATTTCAATGTTATTTTTCATTTTTATTTTTGCCGTGAATCCGCCATCATCCGGCGATCTTCGTCGATATTTTGGATAGTTATCCTCGCCAGTTTGTGTCTCCTTCAAAAATGCTCTCGGATATTTTTTCGTGCATAAGTTGTCTTTCATGCACGGTGAATTTTTGTTCAAAATCCCACATGGCCCATGAATCATATTCTTAACAATGATATTATAGAGCTCTGGATCTTCTTTTGGGTTTGGAAATTCAGCCCTAATAATATCATTGATTTGGTTAGAATGTATCTTGTCTTCCAACCAAATGAGAATATGGGCATGTGGTGACCCACGTTTTTGCCATTCAATTGAATACATCCAGCAAATAACAGGACCGTAAATGTGACTTTTTACAATCGTTTCCATGAATTTAATGACTTTTTGCCGAAACACTCGGGCGATTATGTCATGGCGGTCAGCAGCTGATTGGTCATAATATAATAGATTTGTTATTTCTGGCCAAGATGAATTGCATGTAAATGTTATAAACAAATCAGGGCGACCATGTTTTCTGACGTAAGTCATAGCATCTTGTGCATATTCATGCATATGCCGTGGGCTACCGGTAAAAGTTGATGGTAAAATAACCATTTTTTCTATGTCATCAATATTACCTTCATGGGCCATTGCATCTCTCAGGTGAATGTATTCATCCGTACGCAATTGTTTTTGATTGAGGCGTATAAATAGTAATCGTTCTGCTTCAATTTTTGCGTACATATCAACGACGAATTGTTGAAACAATTGGCGACAATTGAATATGTGGTTGTATTCATTGTTTTTGAACATTAATCGGTAAGCATAAAAGTCTCTTGAAGTTACTTTTTTATCTGTTTCGGCATTTGTGTTTGGATTGATTTGTTTTATATTGAAATGATAACCGTCCTCACCTTGCCAAAATATTAATGGATATTGTAATGCATCATAGCTTCGATGTGTCTCAGCAATTCGTTGTAGTGAATCGCTTCTACGTTGGATAATAATGTCACGTTGATTGTATTCAGAATTTACGATTACCACAGCAACTTCATTTATTTGAGGAGCATTAAATCGTCGTTCATGTTCACCAATTGGTCTTTTATCAGCACGAATCACAACCTTATAATTATCCGAGATCATTCGTTCAAGTGCAGTTTTAAATAAACTAACTAATTGATTATGTTCATGCAAGAAATGCTGTAATTCATCAACTATTTCCCGCTGTAGTCCCTCAATGTTTTTACAACGTTGATCTATTTCTTTGCGTTCATCGCCCATGAAATAAACTTGGAGAAACTTTGGTATTTCATTTGGAATTGGTAGAAGAGATCCTACTTTGTGATAAATTTGTCCTTGAATTTTGAATACCGGATTGAAACCTTCACTTTCATGAATGAAAGTGTCCCCAAATGATGTAATTTGAAAGCAGGCATTGTATCGTCTAATATTTTGTAAGAAATGTTTTGATTGTGTCGTTTGAGCGGTCATATATGAAAAAAATTCAGGTGGTGGCATATTCAATGTTAGCAATTTAACTTTGCCATTTTTGCAGCACATGGATGGAGTTTCACCTTTGAATTTTTTCGCACCACAAAAACTGCATATCTTATCCATTTCACCAATGACGATACTTGAGTGCTCATTATATTTTTTGGTAGGATCGTGATGAAATGCTTCATTTTCTATATTATAATGCTCGATTCGTTGATTTTCTCGCAAATTTCTCATTTTTTCTCTTTTTTGTATATTTCTTAATTGTTGTTGTTGATTTGTCACTCTACTTCTATTTAAACGTTGTCTCATACGCATTTCTTCTCTAAAACTTTCACGTTCTGTTTCATTTTGATTTTCTCTTAATCGACGAATATTTTCTCGTGCTGTAGCAAGTCGTCTATCTCGTTCTTCTTTTGTCTCATTTCTTCGGGTTGTTTTTATTTTCTGTGCTTTTGTTTGATGTTTTTTAAAAATTCTTTTACGTTTAGCCATTTTAAATGCTGAAACCTGTGAAAATTATAACGAAGTCCTTGTTACTTTGTAGACATAGCTTCAAAAGATTCAAAATATATTCATGAGATAAAATTTCTTAAAATTGCGTTTTGAAGAGAAAATGAGAAAGAGAAAGTAAAAACAGCTTTTATATGGAAGGATAAATATTTTTTATATATTTGGTTTCAGAGTTTCAATACATCATCACAATAATAGTTTTTTTTTTTTTTTTTTTAAATGGAATGAAATGCTTCTTGAAAATTGGAGTTAAATGTTCGTTTTGAAAGATCGGATGGAAATGAAAAAAAAAATGTGGAATGAAACTCTTTACCATGCCCTAATAACCCTATTAATTCTAGAAAAAAATACTCAGACCTTCGCGCCCAATGATTTAATATCATTAGTTTGAGTCAAATCTAAGGTATACATACCTTAGAAATAATCCGAAGGAATTCAGAAAATCCAATAATTTAATTGCACCACTTTTATAAAATTGCAGTATTTTACTTCACTTTTTTTTTTTTTTTTTGAATCTATATGCTTGTTATTTTCCTTTTTCTTGTTTCTTTCGTTATTCACTATAGCTCGCTCAAAATAAGACTGAGCTTAAGAGCGCAAGTCGTGCTGCTTATATACCCATCGGCTTAGTGCAAGTGGTAGGGGTAAGAATGTTCTAGAAATATTTCTGTTCTTTATCGAAATTTCGAGAACATTCCAGAACATATTTCTATCTCTTTCTAACATATATATGTCTCTTTCTCGAAATTTCGAGAACATTCCAGAACATATTTCTATCTCTTTCTAACATATATCTGTCTCTTTCTCGAAATTTCGAGAACATTCCAGAACATATTTCTATCTCTTTCTAACATATATCTGTCTCTTTCTCGAAATTTCGAGAACATTCCAGAACATATTTCTATCTCTTTCTAACATATATCTGTCTCTTTCTCACAATTTCGAGAACATTCCAGAACATATTTCTATCTCTTTCTAACATATATCTGTCTCTTTCTCGAAATTTCGAGAACATTCCAGAACATTCTATCCTCAAAACCAATATAGTAGTATATATATATATATATTGTATGGGAAATGTATATTTCATACCGCCCACGCCCACCCACGCAACCCTTTCCGACCAAACTCTCTTATTATCAATGGGGGGCTAAGGGCTACCCATAGCCATAAACCCAACCCGAATTCATTCGTTAGTTTTGGAGAAAAGTGAGCACATACAAACCCACATTCGCTTTTATATATATAGATT